>JAHZMW010003032.1:0-25162 GCA_027743745.1 Alloscopus bannaensis
CTGTGCTATCATCATATGATTCTGATATCGTGATCAGTATGCAAATAAAAATTTCCTTTGTACTCACTCATACTTGAACAAGAGGCGATTGAAGATTATATTAAGCACGAACGCGTAGCATCAGCAACCAACTTCATTTCCCCCTCACACTGCCTGTCATTCTCTTTTTTGGGACTTACGCATCAATTACGCGTTTCATGAATTTGCATGAGTAGCTGACGTGCGGGCGCCCGTCTCACAGATGTGACATTCATCAAATTTTCTCGTCATATATTTTCAGCGTGCTCACCAACAAATTTTCGCGTTCAAAGTTGAAAGGAGATTTTGTGCACACATCGCTTATGCTTTGTGTGAGATTATCGCAAATGCGTAGAAAATTATAGAGAGGAATGCATTGAACGTGACAATTTGCAACAAGAATTTGTCCGTGTATGTAAACATGTATTAAACAATGCACGTTTTGGATTTTTGAACAGCAAGACTAGAATGATACTTTTATAACCATCTAAAGTTTATGGTGCTCATTCTAACAATAAAAATAGTCCACACGTTCCGTTGTTGAAAAGTGAAATCTGCTTTAGGGAGAGAATGCAGAGTGATAAATGATTGAGTAGATCGTGAACGAGTATCAATGTGAGCGATTACATAGAGAAAAGAGCGATATGTAGCCGGACGTAATTCAAGACCAAACCACCAACAACGGACGGTTCCTGCATTATTTATTTGAGATCGGAGGGGAATGGATACTTGGAAATCTCGAGGGACATTAGTTCTCAGTTCTAGCTGGAACACGGTATTATGCATTCTAAAGACAACTTCCGCTTAAACTGAGAAGCCTTGTTGTTGCCCTTTGTACCTGCAATGCGTAAAAGCGGAATCACAACAAGACGACTAAGGTTGAACATTGAACTCGTCAAGAGAAGGTGAAAGTATTCCTCAACCACTTTCACACAAAAACCGTTCAACGCGATGAGCATGCTTGTATGGAGCATGTGTGTGTGCAGAGTGATAAGGATAGATCGAGCAATTAAAGAGGGAAGTTGCCGTAAAAGTTCTTGCCCCTTCACTCACTCACTCGCCATTTCGTGTCTCCATTACTGTTCTCTAAAGTATTCAGCAGCGTAGTCAGGACCTATTTAGGTTTGAAACCATCAACGAGAGAAAATTATTCAAATTAGAAGAGCAGTCGCTGCTCCCCTGCTCCCGATATGTGGTTCCTCACACACTCCTACGATGATGGTACTACGTATGTACATTTTCTTCTGTTATTGAATAAAGGGGCTCGTTTGATGAAAATGTGAGTAAATGAGTGAAAGGAGAGGAGAAGCGGGAGAGAGAGCGCTCTTCTCATTAGAATTTATGAATATGATTGTCCATTAGCAAAAGCTCTGTATGAAGTGAAACTGCGAACATTACGACGACTTTCACTTGCATCTCGTTCTACACTTTTATTTACAAAAAAAACTACGGAAGATCCACACATTCTGGGAGGCAAACGAGAGAGCTATCACAATAGACATCAGTATCATCATCAACATCCACACCAGTCAGCAATGTAGGTAGTTTGGTAGTTGCTTTGTATGTACAACAACAGGAGTATCCAGTTGCGTTTTATTGGGTACTGCACAGCGTCCGTATTCCAGAAGAGATTGGTTGAAGCAAGTGGGAAAGAACTGCTCATTTTTTTTCCAGCTCTAGCTTGCTTTCTGTGGTTGTGGCAAAATGCATACATATGCATGTGATGAGAGCGAGTGGAGAGGAGCAGTGGATTAAGAGAAATTCACAGATCTTTGCAAAGATTACTGGATTGAGCAAAGTCTACGAGAAGTGGATGTGAGCCTTATTTTATATAGTGATGCTGAATCAGTTGATCATCTGATGAAATGATCATCGTGCAGGATGTTTCCAGTACCTAGCCTAGAATTTAAATAACATAGATATGCATATATACCTTCACCTTGAAAGAACTTCAATTGACAGTCTAAAAGTTGGATATTTTACACTACTTTCACTACTCTCTCAACTTACCCCAACTTAACACGCCGTGACTGCATGGGCTCTGCTGTGCTGTTGCTGAATCATAAACGCTGTTTGAAGTTATGATTTCATGTACAAAGTCTGCCTTGATGTATGAAATACACGAAATCATAAATGAGTAATATGAAAATCAAGCATTTTGTATAGAACGGATGCTCTGTGGAAGAAACCGTATGTGTTGACTGCGCTGGACTATTTCCTGTCGGTTTAGCTTGTGGGTGGTGGTCTAGTGTCTTGTGGAGTACTGAACCTGAGTTTGCATTCTGCTCTGCATCATTTACCACTGACTGAGCCTACCCAATTTTAGAAGAAATGTGCGCTTCCAATGTAATTATGACTATCAACTTACTACTCGTGATCGTCCTGTGTTCTCCATACGACGAGTAGAATTGAATCAAGAACTACCAAATGGGGGGTGAGTGGCAGTTTTCATTTGTATGCGTAACCTCTGGTGAAACTGTACAAAGAGATGATGTGTATGAATCATGAATACCATCGCCAGGAGCGTCTGCATACTCGCCACACAAAAAATGTCGGCTTATTATAGATTGGGTAGGCACACGGCAGGAGCGAAAAGTTAATATAGAGGGAAATTACATGGATGAGTGGTCGCACGCCATGCCAAAGCTCTCGCTCAAATTAAGTTCTCTTCGCACACTCGCACGGTTCGTTATTGACAGTTTGTAATGAATTTTTGTTCATCTCGCGAAGGAATTTTTCACCTACAAGAGAGAAGATGGAAAAGGTAGCTGGAAAAGCCATTGGAAGTCTCGCGATTTCAAACAAGCACCGCTACTCGACTCTCTTTGTCTGCAAATACAAACATTGCTGCATTTCCTAAAAATAATGTATACCTACCTAAACAAATTTTCCGTACTTTCATATGGAATGGAAAGTGGAGAGGCATTCATACTTAAGCTATCAGAAACTCTTGAAAACGTCATATTTCTTGCAATGTTACATTTGTTTTATTAATAGAATTTTGTGCACAATTTATTGAACAAAGTCGAGCGTTCGTCACTCTTACTCAATCTTTAAAGATTAAGAAAATTCGTGTGTCGAATTTTTATTTAAAAAATATTACCAATTTTTTAAATTTTTTGAAAATAGACGTTGAACATCAATAGCTACTAATTTACAGACTTCCTGAAGTGAAAATTAGATTTGACAATAAGCGGTAAGAGGGTACTGTTTCTCAGCATTTTTACGGACGGTCTACCACTAGTTATGTACGATATCAGAAATTACCAGTAATAATAACCGATAAAAAGCATATCTATAACACAAAGGCGAATCCAATGTCATTTATAGCAGCGAGAAAAACGGACGGTACACAAGAACCGTATGGTGGGGTGTGAATACCATATTAAGAATTCACGCTCATACACACTTGACTCTTGAGGTACGGCAGACGAAATGTAGAGACATTTTTTCTCCTTCCCTCTTCTTGTCAAGTTAACTCATTCGGCATAATGGTAATGGCGGCCACTTAAACTTACTTATCTTTCATTGCAGAAAAGAGAGATGGAAAAAATCCGAGATTCGGGACAGTTTACAACGACGGAGACGACGCTGTGTGAAGCAGTGAGCTATATTCAGATCCTTCTGAAGGATGGCATTTAAAATTGGCCACGAGGACTTCGAAGGAATGAATAGTTTTTACGCGACTTGCATAATGCATATTGTTGTTTTAGTGGTTGAGAGCTTTCTCTTCCTATCTCTGACTCTTGCTTCCCCTACTTTCTCTCGGTTGTCGATATAAAAATGTAGGCTTCCCAGTTTGTGAATATTACGAGTATGCACATAAGCCCATGCTCTTCTCACTTTTCTCATGCAAGACACATGGTCCGCTTGAGCTTTCCGAAGGGCTGCGTGCCGAAAAAAGTACTTACATCTGTGGTACACGGTATGATGAGAGCATCGAAAATACTTGGGAGAAAGTATGCATCATCAAAATGAATGGTGTTTAAGATGATAAAGGACGGATTCTCGACAGAGAATAAGAAGCGCACAAAAAGTTGGAGATTATGTACGGAAAAGAGAATGGAGGATGTGGTGCTCACAGGGAAGGAGTGAAGACAAAGCAGGGCACAGATGTAAAATACCACTGTAACTATCCAGTGAAAATATCGTCAGCGAAGACAAATTTTTCAGACTATATGTATGTATGATAAGTAATTTGAGCATGCATAAAATCATAAGAACTAGAGCCACGCGGGGTCTTTCATAACCAAAATATATCTCTCATTTTTGTAATATTTCCATGCATCCAGTTGGATTTGGAATTGATACAAGCTCTGCGTGTAAAAAGGCATTATTATGTATGTCACATGGCAGTCTGGTAGTGGTCGGCTGATGAGCGACTAAAACTGAAAGGAGAAAATTGTACTTTGCATACAATGACTGTGTACCCCTCCTCCGAAATACAGACAGTCATTTTCTACATTTCTAAAGAAATTTGTGTGCCATGGCGTAGCAAAAATTGTGCAAGTAAACGAAGGGAGGGTTTGAAGTGAGTCCTTACATCGGTGAGATATATGTGGCAAATTTTGTAGGAAACCTTTCTGTTTAAATATCATACATATAATATTCGGCCTAATCTAATGTCGCATGCAAGTTTTGTATGCGAATCGGGTAGAATCCAGCATTCAAATATAATGGAAGGAGGAGTATAATACTGTGGGCCTCTTGTCTCTGAATAAATTTATGTTTCGTTTTGTTCTATTCTTGTTTCTGTTATCTTTCTCTCCGTGTGTTTGAGCTACTGTGTGAGAGCCAACGAACGTACATGTCTACAAGCCATTTATCCTTTTTATAAGACTTTCACTTTTTAGAAGCCAAAAAAACGTTGGCTTCCATTTTTCTGTAATATTACATTCGGACGACATAATGAGAGAAATACTTGAATGAGGGAAAGGATTCATATGGTATCTGGTAAAGAGGGCGGTGGCGCTCAACGCAATGTTGCTACTTGCACAAAAATAATGAAATGACACGATCATATATTGTCACATTTAAAATGTGTGCTTATTGCCAAATAGCGTATACAATTGTCATAAAGCGGTAGACGTGTCAGGGAAGCGAGGCGGAACAGCGAAGGGTCTTGTTATGATAGAGACAGCGCAGAATTAATATTACGACCAAACTGTAAAATTTACAAAGGTCAAAGGTTACTGCTGACGTTGGCGTACCGCAGGTAAACATTGTAAACCTTCTGATGACGAAATCTTACAGAGTACATTGGAATACTGTAGTAAAGTCGGATACTGACCCATAGTTAAGGATATCATCTGCTGAGTTTACTCCCGAAAGTCTGGTAGCTTATTGAATTAGTCTACGCCGTACGTTAGTGTTGTCTACTGTTGTTTTATTAGTGTGAAATTCTGCTGGTAACTATTTATTATAAGCGTTACCCATTGTCAATATTTCAAATCATAAAATCATCTCAGATGCCATCGTTTGTCATTACCGCCAGTTGAACGGCATGGCAAGTCATTGCCATTTTGAAACCCTCAACTCCTTCTCCAGGATCTGGAGTCCAGATAACCTGCACAAGCTCGCTATATACTCAAGGCAAAGACATCGAGGCACGAAAAGACACCAGATCACATTAATCTAGCAAATCGTATTCCCATGTTTCTGCCTATTGAAGAAAATGGGGCTAAAATTTTAAAAAAAAGACATTCACATCGTTTTTAGTTCTTTTATTTTCCAATCAATGACGTATTCAGTGCAGAAATAGTAGACATATATGTATAGATACCTACCTATCTATGATAAACACTCTTCGCTTCACTTGTCCTTTTCTCTTAACTTTCCCACGTACTTCCTTGTTGTGAGGAAGCGACCTGGAGAGCTTTCATTTTCTGCTTTATATGCTCAAACAAATGCTGAGTTTTATGAAAGACGGATTTACAGGATTGCGGAAATTGGACTAAACAAACAAAATTCTTGACAAGCATAAAAACACACTTCTCCGAATTTCTTACTGTCGCAGCTGGTTGGAGGTTTTCATCACGTATTCAAAGAGATTATATTGAAGTTGTAAAAGTATACACAGCCGCTCCTTAATATCATTTCAACCGCATTAGAAATATTAGGCATCCTCCATTTCTCTGCCAATTGCTCAACGTGTAGAAACCTACTACGCAATTTCATTGATACGTTGATACGCTGTAATATTTCGTTTACATCCACAACAAAACATGTGTCAGCATACAATTATCAAAGGAAAGTTGTACCAAGTACAACGCAGAATTCACTCAGAGCGCGGAGAAAGGTTTCCAAATTTCAGAATCTTATTATTACAGAATATGTTTTACGGTCGCATACATATTGTAAACCGGTTTCATTCCAAATTGTACAACGTTTGGCAACAAAAGAAAAACTTAATATTTGTAAAAGCAGAAGCTACTCACTTCACTCTGGAGTGGTGTGTGGTTGTACGAAATGTTGTGATATTGCAGTTTTCTTGCGAACTTTTTCTGAGTAAATAGGAGACAAAAAGACACTCCTCTATCTCAGCTGTCTTGTCCCAACATCTAAGCGGCAGCGTATATCGGATGACTTCGAAGAGGAGAAAGCGCAGCTCGACTCCGCTTTGTATGCACATAATATTATTGCATGTGTGTGAGTAGAAGAAAAAAAGCTAGGAAATTTTAGCATTTTACGATTTTTTACCTCTATTGGTATGCAACACATGCTTGGTTGGCTACAAGCGCTCCGCATGGGGAATAACGTGAAAACAAAGGGCTTTTGAAATA
Organism: Alloscopus bannaensis; assembly: GCA_027743745.1. NCBI lineage: Eukaryota > Metazoa > Arthropoda > Collembola > Entomobryomorpha > Entomobryidae > Alloscopus > Alloscopus bannaensis. The sequence continues at coordinate 6,801 of JAHZMW010003032.1, forward strand.
AGGACACTCCAACAATACGAAAGCAACACTGGTGGATTTATATTCGGTATATGTGGCGCGGTGGTCTCCGGGTTTTTTTGCATTGTAATAATAAACGTGTACATACGTGGTACGTATGAACATTGCTACAAATTTCTATTATGTAGTTTTTCGTAAAAAGCAGAATGCCAACAGGAACAAATAACGCAGTGCACCAAATTTCATGCATGCCCTCCTTTCTCAAATATGCAATTCTCAAAAAAATTGTGCCAGCAAAAGAAGACATTTTCTCTGGTCTTGCTATATGTTGTCAGCATTTTAACTGAGGAATGAGCTAGACTGGACGCCATTATAATGTAAAGTTGTAGAAGTGTGGTCCAGTTCAACGGAGTATAAAAACGGGAAACAAGACGGGTTAGGAATATACAGGAAAAGTTTTACTAGGACAAAAAAATGAAATTGTTTCTTTGTCCAGCCATGGTCGCGCAATAAACAGCAAACCAATTCTTTCCAGGCGGGCACGATGATCGGCACACTTGAGAAACTTGTTGTGAAAACATATTCAAGTGGAAGTTGTATTCAAGACGAGTTTCTGTCACTTCAAGACAAACATGATACCTTGCTCCGATGGGCATCGTGCTCTCCCTCTCTCTGCGTTCGACTTCTGTGGTTAATGATTGTTGGGAGCGGTCATGAGGAGCTGGACAACGTACAAGCGTTGAGTACTCACCTTATAAACGCAATCCTTAAACCTAGTACATCGGCATGTCTGCAACTGCAAGCATACGAAGGTCTGCGAGGAAGCCGCCCTCATTTTTTAAACATGCTTCGTCAAGGAGAACGCTGTCAACTTCTGAATCATAATGACAAAATGATAAGCTTGTTGTGTCTGACTGAGTGAGTCCTCTAAAGTGCTTTTTTTCTGACTGAACGACAAACAAAATCAAGGACTGTCATGGTCGAAGTGGTCTGAAACGCAGAAATGAAAAGCTGCCATCACACAGCCTCCTGCCTTTTATGTCTTGCGGAAAGGGATTGTTTGGTTATTTCGTCAATCTCAGACTACCGAGCATTTTGAAGACGAAACAACAAAAAATATATAAACATACATATTCCTTAAGAGTAAGCCTTTCTGAGCTGGGACCTGTTAAAGCATACACATTCCTTCATGCATGCACTAATAAGCCGTGGACTGTTATGAAACCCCGCATAACTACCTGTATATACCTTAAAAATTTAAACTTTCAATTTAATAGATGGTCTGTACGTGTATTACATTTGGGGAAGATGGGTGCTCATAAAACGGGGCAATTTTTCAGGTGCTCTAAGATACAACTGGGCATTCAATCTTGATAGCGGTTTGTTGTGATACACGCGATGCAAAAAAAAGAATCCTCAGGCATTTTACATCCTTTTTGGGCTAGCTATTCTCGGAAATGTTTTCCCTGTTGGTGTGTGTCCTCGCATTTATAGCATTTTCCTCTTGTCCCTCATATCCTGTAGAAACTATTATGTAATACGTCGACACGAGAACGTGCAGTGATTCGAGTAGATGAAGAAGGTGACAGGGATATATGGCATTCCCGCAAACCTCTTGCACGATACAATGAAACAACGCTCATACTTCACTCGCGTCTTTCTCTGTGAAAACGAGAGAGTGACACAAAGACTCGCAGAGAAAACCTGCACTGCCCGGGCAAAGACGTGTCCCAATACGCCTGTATCCACACATGCGATGAGATGGGAAGGATAAACAAACGGTAAACCGTGGAATCACTAGCTTCTCTCAAATAGACATATACATAATACCACACATAAAGTTATGCCGCACGCAACAAATACAACTTTTCACATATACACTGAAAGCGAGTTTCTTTCTTTTTGCGTTTTGTAGATGCATTTGTTGCTGACTGATGGTATTCTGAAGTTGGTACTCCGAAAAAAAAACGGGAGCTTTCATTCACTCACTTTTCAAAACGAGAAAACTACCATCATCGGTGGTGGCAGGGAAGAAACGCTGGGATGATGTGTCGTGGTAGGTGAAAGCGTGTGAGGGTCTCGGATCGTTCTTTTTGGAGATGCATTGAGGAATATTTGTAGAAAGAAAGGCTTACAAACTGGGATTGGATGGATGAACGTTGGATTTTCCTTTTGAGCTTGATACTACTTGACTAGCAAGTATCATCATCGTTAGAAATGAAGTCCTCTGAAAATAAAATAACAGCATTTCCTCTTTCCTGCCTTTCTTTCATGTACTTGCGAGAAGTCGTCGTCGAGGACATCTCTTTATTGCACGAGGCAGGCATGTGGTATCTGTTCTGTTTTCAAATGGTTACATTATATACTGGCCGAACGTTGGTATGCAAAATAACATTGCTTGTGTATTGTATGTACATAACCACCTTTCATTTCAATTCAAACGTAAACAGTTATGACAAATAGTGCGCTCTGCTCGCAGAAAAAGCGGATGCCTTTTTGAGGGTTGTAGACGACTCCCAAAACACCAAACTGCCACAGGGAGTCTAAACTATAAAAATTGTAAAGTAACAAAAGCACAAACCGCAAAAATTTCCATTCGTCAAAAATATGACTACGCTTGAAATTTTCACCAGTTGCAATGTCACGCATTTACCATTGGCAAATGACTGTGCTAATAACAGCTTGTTATAAAACTGGTGCACGTCATTTGCAGCGTGCACTTGAGCAAATTCATGTCTTGGACATCGAAGGAATAGAAATACTTACGCTGATCCATGAATATTTCAATTGACTGTTGGGATTGGGAATCTTTTGTACACATGAACAAACGGTGGTCCCATTATCAACATATGAATTGAAAACATGGATTGATGGACGGTAATTTGAAAATATATGACGGGTAGTTTGTCCATTAGGGTTTCAATTCAGTGACGCTGTCACTCTGACTTTTTGTAGTTTTCGTAGTGTTTCAAGTTTCAGCTATGTCGGGGTTTAATAGTGTATACAGCGTTGTCGCCTAATATAACAGCACGTCGTGAATGGTCGTTTGCTTTGGAGTCAATCCACGCAGACGGACAGTCGAGGTGAACGAGACCAACCGAGGAATGTATAAAGTCGTTAGCGGCTTGTTACGCGTCAATTTTTTATACCCAGAGAACGAATGAAAACTTTACAAGATGGAGTCTTATAGACTAACATAAATTTCAATTGTGAAGAAGAGGATTTGGCTAACTCTTTGAGCAAAAGTGACAGTTCGATTTTTTACAGCACTAGAGTTGACGAATATTTTTGCAAGAACTTTTCAAAATGGCGGCTGAACAAACATTCTACAAAAAGACGGTCTGCATCGTATTCACACAGGTAAAACGCGTTAGGATTTGCATAAGGAAAGTTGCAAGCAAGTTTGATGTCTTGTGTATGTATTTATCAAACTTATGTAAACAATTTATGTGCAACAAATACATATGTAAAAGGTAAGGCTAGTTTAGTTCATCCTCGGAGAGTTCACCTCATAAACATGAAGTACGGTAAAACTCAACTCATCCGTTAGATCATCGACAGGATTGTAAAAAAAAAGTTTTCAAGAAAGTCTATTCCATTGAGAAATAAAGTTGGGGAGGCATTTTCAATCAGGGGTTTTATTGGTCACGTCTTGGCACTACAAGTTACACATATAAACGTACATATGCAGGTACACACACGCGTAGGTAATGTTTCTAGCCCAACTTCGGCAAACATATGAGACGGATACATTTGCTCTTCTTCGTACTTTTCCAAGTGTTACTTGGCTAAAGTTGATTCGCGTAAGGATTTACTCCGAAATAAGTTTCTGCATGGTGAATCTCACTCTTGGTTTATTAAACTAACAGACTAGCAAAAGTGATGGTCAGTTGGAGACGCCTGCGGGACTTTATCTAGGAGGATGCGTGCTCTGAACATGAAGTTAATATGATTATAGTGTACTCAGCTACTTTGCATATGCACTTTCTCCAGTTAACATTGCTACCAAAGATATATACTATATCGATTTTTAGAAAAAAAACACCTTTCTTATATGTCAGTATCTTGTCACACTACGATGTTCCCTTTGTGTTTCGTCTCCTGCACGGCAAAAGTGCTCTCAGGATGAGTACAAAAGAGGCAAATACAGTTATCTATTCATGACTGCTTGCCTACAACTTTCACTTCAATTGAGACACCTGAAAGCAGAAGTACCTGTTAGATGGATGAAAACTACAAAGAGTAATTCACAATTCGCAACTTTTCCAGATAACTAGCGTAATGACGCCAGTGGAGCGATTATGTGCTCTTCATTTATCGCCTTCTTTTCCCTCATTCACTTGACTGAGCTTCGCNAGTACCTGTTAGATGGATGAAAACTACAAAGAGTAATTCACAATTCGCAACTTTTCCAGATAACTAGCGTAATGACGCCAGTGGAGCGATTATGTGCTCTTCATTTATCGCCTTCTTTTCCCTCATTCACTTGACTGAGCTTCGCGAGCTTCGATCAACAGCTTCACATTTTTACGGGAGTTGGTTTGTCTCATGACATCTAATGCAATAAGGCTTGAGACCATTAGATTAGCCGATTCCTCGAAGGGGTCCTTCCTAGTATGTCCTCCACAAACACTTTCCTGAAACACACAGACCTAGGAACTATACAGCTACATGCTTGGTGAAAGAAAGTATTTTGAGGATGTCTTTTCTCGATTCTTTGATTACTTTCTGCTCCAGTAGAGACCATTATGATGGAAAGGTGAAGCTTTAATCCCCAGAGTGAAAGGAGACGAGATGATGGTAAACAGAATTGGAAGTAAGAAGTCCACACTCCCATGACAAGCTGATGATGATGATGATGCATAAGATCTTTTTGGATAAAGAAATAATGAAAAGAGAAAGACGGTGAGAGATTTTGGTATTATTTCCATTTTCCTACACAATTCAGGCCAATTCTTACTTTCCCTACTTTCTCCGATGTGCTTATTTTTATCCATATCCCTGAGGTTTCTCTCCCATTTTCAGGGTATGTATATATGTACATATATTCAGCTATAGGATAAACTATACGGCGGAGATGGAGTTTTCTTATTTCCTATTGTAGCATCAGTGATATTGTGAAGCATGAGTACAACGCTTCGCACGGAGAGCAGACACAAAACAACTGTACGCTTACGCTACTTTTGGAGGTCGCTCTTTGAGTACAACTTAGTTTTTCTGTTTCTGACTTGCCATCATCAGGCTCACTTTCTGTTGAGATGAGGATTAAAAGAGGAGTGCGAGAAGTAGTATACACATCCAACCCAGTCTTCGCTGTCTCTCTCTCTCTCTGCCCATTTTTATTGGTACTGGGATGAGGAAGACGAAGAGAGAAAAGGGATCTGGAGAAGACGAACCTTGGCTTAGATATCTTATTTCACGGCCCAAATGCTCAATATCTCAACTTTTCATCCGTTTTGAGGGAATGAAAAGGAATTCCTTGCACACATGGATTAATACTTTCGCCTCCTAGTATCTCATCTCACATACAGACATAGCGCACAAAGTAGACGACTTACTTTCTCCTTCCCTGCAACAAGACCTCATATCACATAAAATTCATACACAATCTGAGGGATTTTTTATACATCACTTATGAGAATCCTCTTGAAGCGATGAGGCAATCTTTATTTCTCTCCTCCGGAAAAGTAGATCCCTTTTCTTTCCCAACTATCGTGTGTGGGATGACGGTGTTCAGGAAAGGATTCAACTCCAGAGTTTTCCTGAGCGGTCTTTATATCAGAGATCGGAGTGAAATTGAATTCTATCATTAATCCTATTTTTATCATCTCCACTCGTTATTTTGGTTTAGTTATCGTTGTATATAAGGTCAAACGGAAATATAATGAAAATCAAACACAACCCCATTGATCAAAGACTCACTCTCTCTCCCTTCGTCTAGCCCTGCCAACCAATAACTTCGTCTCAGGTTGCACAGGAACTTTACAAGCATGTATTTACAATGCCAGACTAGGTACTATCATTGCATATTTTGGGCTACATGATCCGCCATGAGATCGACGAGAACATTCGCTCTGGTGCGGTTTCAACTAAAATGATGTTGTGACTCGAGCACGTGTGAAGCCCGACTAGTGTGGTACGACGGAATTGTAAGAAAAACAAGTTTGATAGTAAAAATAAACAAGGTTTCCTTTTTTGAATTTTTTTCTAACCCAGCTAAACATTGCTTTATACGTTTAGTTAGCTCTCCGTTTTGCTCTATTCTGTGATGTTGGAGAGTATTCAAAATAGCATATTTAGTGATCGGAAAGTAAACAGTTTTTTTTCATGAAGGGCTTCTGAAATAACACATTTCTATTGTGCGCGGTGGTGGGAGAAGTTCCTCTCTTTCATCTAATTCCAAGTATGTCAATATATGGAGACAAAAAAGCTATCGACATGTCATCAACTTGAGATGTGAAGTGTGTTGTGGTCCAATTCGCATTCTCTCTCTTGGACTATGGGTCCGGTGCTGTAGTCCTGTTGCTGGGAAGATGTCGTGACATGTGGCTCGCTGGTCATTCCATTTTCCCATTTCAATTTTTTCTCTTTTGTTTTGATGGGAGGTTGGGGCAAACGTGGAGGTTCCCTGGATAATAATGCAATGCTATGACCGTGCTGGCAACATACGGCTCTTCCAAAGTCTACCATATCAAATCGTGTGTGGTGGTGGTGAGGATGTGAAGCATCATCATAGACTCTTCAGTATCATCAAGCGAATCCATCAAAACAGCGGGAGACAGGAGATATGTGTACAATTCAGAGATATGCCCATTTACATATACGACAGAGAGAGAGAGAGAGTAGCCGCTGGTCAAGCCTTGGCTCTTCCGCAGCATATTTTCACGTCACTTCGCATACCCCGCATTATGAAACGTTCGTGGGCTTCCTTGTTCTCTGGGTTTTTGCACACTAGTTTTGGTTGGCTTGAGTACATATGTATGTACGTTCCTCTCTCTGAAGTGAAAGGTGGAGGATGCCGAGAACGGAAAGAAGTATAGCATCACAAACTTGAGTGAACCATTTGTCATGAACTTTTGACATTTTCTGTTCTCATGTACACACATAGGTACATAAAAGGGAAAACTTGCCCTTTAAATACTCTCTCGCCGGAGAGCAGCCCCTACCTCCATATCTTCAGTTGGGTGGAGTGGACGTATGGAGGGAAATGTGTTGTATTATTTATTTATCAATGCACATACATAACAGGTACGTAATATTTCTTTGCTCCGCACTATGCACACAGGCGGCTCCCGAGACTAGTCCGCTGGACTTTATTATAAGGGATTGCGTTGTGTGTAGTTTATGTGCTGTTGAAACCATTAGGTTCTTTTCCAGGCAATGTGCTTCCGATGAATTTTATTGCATCCTGCCGGACGTCGTAGAGTAACTTCATCCTCGGTTGAAACAAGTTATCTACTATTACTCAGTCCAGCTTAACTTTTGGGTTTTAAGGGTGAGCAGTTGTAGTACAAATTATTTGAATTTAAACTACTACACAAGCAGAACTTCTCGTGAAAATGTTTTACCTTCCGTATTGATGCTTAAATTATTGCATATTTAATAACTTTCACTGGGATGTGCGGTTGCTTTAAGCTTCCAACTGGGTTTATTTGACGAGTAATGGCATGAATCGACTGAATAAACATTACTGTATTGGTTCATATATTTCGACCTTCCTGAAATTTCAATAAACTTCTGCCTGCTTCTTCCTCCAACCTGAATACCAATACCCTCAATTTCCCTCTGCAATTTTTATATTACTCCAGAGATCGTATGCGTAGAGTTGAGTAAACATGCGAAAAACGTGCGCGTCCAATCAAGATGTGAAAAACTAATGAATTTCTAAAAACTCAGCATAACCGAGAATCTCAAAGTCAATTGCGTATTCAAAGCCAAACGGGACCAAGTTTATGCTTGAATGTTTCAGAAATGTTAGTAGTTAAAGTGGTGGTATGTCTTAAGAATTTCTTTAAAACGAATACGCAATGATTGTACTCTGATGTTCCGGTACTCTACGTATGAATGTTTGGTTAAAATTGCCCCAAATCTCGACTCCTGTACCCAAAACAAAAATCAGATAATTCACACTACCGAATACCCTGTAAAATTACAGTGATCATGGGGAAATACTGTTGGTTAGAAATACCTGTCTTCAGCTCCTGCTCATGATTCCATTTTATCTAGAGTCAGGTCAGACTCACTCTGCGAATCTGAAAATGGCATTTCTCACGAAATTAATAACGAGAGGATAAGGGCTTCCATTGTAATGCAAGCGGAAACGTACAAGTTCTCAACTGTAACTCTCCATATCTCCACGTCATTACAGAATGGGGTCAAGTGTCTCAAAACTTACTGGCTATCCCTGATTTATTCCTGATAAGGTAGCAAGAAGGAGTAAATGAGAAGGCGGCTTTGTTAAACGGAAACTGGAGAGAGAAAGAATAGCCTACTACTAAGCCAGACGAGAGCAGAAGGGAAATGGAGTCGCTTGCAGCCTCCATCGCTATCATCAGATGAGACTGCTGATTACAGCAGAAATGTTGAAAGTTTGTCATCGCCATCCCGTAGAGAAAAGTGAGCGTTAGAAAGATACTCATGATGATAGAATATGTCTAGGCTACTCGTCATCAGTGTGTGCAGTATGAAAGCATACATGCATGCATGTGCGATAAACCCTTCACTAAAAACAGCCTTTTCTTTTCATTCCATTCTGCCTTCTCTCTCAGCTCCAATTTTTTGTTTGCTTTTTATTGTCGCTCAAGAATACCGACATGATACGAGTGTTATCATGAAAGTAATCTTTGCATTGCCACCATACACACTTTCTCTTCCATTATTATTTTCAATGTTAGAGTTCAAAACTTGTTACTCCTTCCGAAGAAATAAACTTTTTAACATGCGTCTTCAACTGCTACAACCGTGATCATTTGGACTACTGTTACATACATAAACACTAGGTTGGTGGAACATACACTTTGTACGAACGCATCAAATTCGTCCAGTTTTGCTAGTCTCTCATACTTTTTTGTAGTTTGGATCATCATTATTATATGGGTTTCCAACTTCCTCTCACTTATTTGTAAATCGGGATTCGGGACACATATTCTCTCTCCCTTTCGTCTTTTGAGTCTTTTTTCAGTTTCATATGCGCGTAAAAGTGAAAGCACATCGCGTCGCCACTCCATCCACAAAAAAAGTCGGTTCGAAAGGGTTGTGGAAGTAGTTGGAAGTTTTGCGCATTGCTTGGATTGATACGGCACAAAGTTCATTTGCCACAAAGGGTGATTTGAAATCCTCCTGATAGCTTCTAGCCTTACCTACCAGGAAATCTATTTCGGGGACAGGAGCTCTTCCTTCTAACTTCAGAGAAGGAGGGAGTGAAGAGAAAAGTTGCTTATATATGAGGACCACGGGTCCATTAAGCTGACTAAAGTGGAACGGGCTGGAAGGGGCATATAGTGAGCATACGTAATGCGCGACGGAGTAACAATGAAACGAGGAAATAATACGAAGTAAAACTTTTCGAAAAAGGCCCAAACGAATAAAATCTGACATCGACGGATAAAAACTCACTCATTCTCTAAAATGTTTCATCCAAGTAGATTTCTCAACAAATGTAGGTATGGAATCAGCCTGCTAAATTGTACGTTTTCTTTTAGTCGAACATCGAATGGATGAGATGTGAATGTGTGTTCATTACGAGAAGTCTGCGAGAAAACTGCAAGGATCTCGTGTATGGCACAGATTTGTATCTCTAAGCACTGTACTTAGGTACAAGGTTCGAATAAAAAAGCTACTGCAAAGTGCAAAAGATTATGTACGAAAAATGGAAGGAGGTGTGCACTGCACTAACTAGCTGAAACGTGAAAATGATGAGAGTGTAAGAGCATTGAGGGAAAGTAATGTGGATTCAGTGCATGAACCAATATAACTTTGAGTTTGCTTTCACCTTTCAATCTGGAAGACTCGTTGGATTGCTTGGATTGATGCAAGGGGTGAGGAGGAGAGAGCAAAAAGATCGTTATGGACAGCGTACATATCATGTCAAAGTAAGTGTTATTGGAACGTACGTGCTATTTTTTGCCTTCCGCATTCGCACTCTCTCTCTCAAACATACACGCGCTTCCCTTTTCTCTGATGTTTTAAATGAAGTACATTGGGGAAGTAAGAGTATTATTATACTACCTTACCAGGAATGTGAGAGAGAATAGAACTGTAAGTTTGACACAATGTAGCCCACACAACTTAACAAGTACATGTCACGTTTGGTTATTGGACGGTGGCTCAAATTCCGCATATAGTGAACACACTGAAAACGTTAAAAGAGGAGGAGAAAAGGCAAAAGGTAGTTGGTGAGAACATGATAAAAACTATAGATTCAACATATTTCTCAGCATAGCAGATGCATTGTATAATGTTTGATGTGAGCTCTATATTCATCTGTGACTAGTTAGAGAAGTAAACCCCAGACTAATGCTGGAGTCAAAAGGGACCTTCAAGGAGACTCGGGTGTAAGAAGGAAAAATCGCATTTATGCTTGTGCATCCACAGTCACATACAACGTAGGTACACGGTTAGTCATGGTTTATTACAGTGTTAGATTACGGGAACACCTAAGAACCAGGAAAGTCTCGAGGTCCGTCATAGATTTAATACCAGGAATTTCAAGTGTTAAACTGATACAGTTTAGGACACAACCCATGGTTAGGCTAGGATGAGCGTTTGTATGTATTTCCTCGTCGTTTAAATATACATAACCCACCTTCCAGGAAAAAAATCGACAGTAAAATAGTTGCAACCACTTGCCACAGTAGATTCGCAGTAGCACATGCCAAAAAAGTATACTGAAAAGAGGGAAAAGGAGATGCGAGAGAATTTATCAGAAAGACCATGTTTTGTGCTTTCTTAATGCATGTCGCTGCTTGAACAACTCTTTCATCTGACTTGTATAGACTAGGTTCAATTTGAGTGAAGGCATGTTTCCTGTCTTGTCTTTTTTTCTCTTGTTAAGGATCGTCATCAACTTCTCTGTGGCCGATTATTTCACATAGACATTTTGCTGAGGCGATTTTTCTCTTCCCGTGCTCCTTTTCAAGGAAGCTTAGTTCTCTGTTGGAAGTGGAACACGAAATGTATATAGCTTAGGTTTTCTTTTCAACGTATACTTTCTCTTAGATTGAATTTCCGCAGAGTCTTCAACATTTTTTTGTGCACCATCGTCTCCCACGGTTTTCTGTCTTCCATTTCCGGAAATTTGAAAACTAAAACGAGACATTCAGCAAGAGAACTACATCACGTGGCTTACCTAACATACCCAAGTATACTCGTATCTCATATAGAAAAACTGCTCTGCATTTGCACCTTTCAATTTCCATTGCCTGCAAGATGTCTCACTTGAAGTCAAACAAGGATGCATAATACTGTCAAACATTTCAGTAGCTGAGCGCATTCTTTTCTGTATATTTTGCTCACTTAATCTAAAGAATAACCTTGTTTAAGTGAACTCACATAGTAAAGATGTACGTCTTTGAGTGGGATACAAATGAAATCTCAGAGAGAAGTTAGTTATCCCTGTCATAGACAAATGACTCTGAAAAATGCTTTCCCCTTCACTTTTCTACGCTCTCTAAACACACTACTATTGTGTTCGATTACGAGTAGCAATAATTAAAATCAAGGCAGAGTTGGAAACACTGGGAAAACGGAGTCAATGAATTACGGCAGTCATAATAATAATAATAATAATAATACACAGTGGAAGAGTTCTTTATGAGTAACCATATTTAAAATGGAGTTGAATAATATATATATTAGTCTCAGCAAACACCGCTGTGTCATTTTAACATTTAGAAGTGTATAAGCCTCTTTCTTAAGTCATTTCCTACTTGTCCTCTTAAATTCTCTCTGCTCCCTCAGTACTCTTAAGAGATGCTAAAACTTTTCATCCTGTGTGTGTGATGTCTAATGTGTAGGATTCACCAATGAATGCTACTTTACATAGTGGATGAGCCAAGTTGAAAAGTGAAAGTTGGTAAGTGAATGAGAGCTCTCATTTCAAGTCCCTTACAACAAGATGGTTGTAGAAAGAGAGATGAAGGCAAAGAGAAAAAACTTCTGTTACGCCAGTTTTTAAGAGCGTCGACGACTTTTTCATTTCACTTGTTTTTCATGGATGGAGGGAAAAGTTATATCTTTGTCAGCTGAAGAGACGCGAGACATCATTTACGCACTCAAAGACGGTGAAACGAGTTTTTTATATAATGTATTTTCAGTTGAGGGAGCGAAATTATTCATTCGTCTCCGACAAGAAAATAGTGCCGGAAGGGTGTGTAATACATTTGCAAGATAGGATTTAAGTTACTTTTGAGATAGTAGTGCTTTGATTTTGAAGAGTTTTAGTTTTTACATACGCGCACAGAGCTGCACAGGCAATAATGAGCTGTTTGACTTGAGTGGAGTTTTCCCTTTCCTCGTGCTGGAGTATCTATCGCAAATGAAATTATACAAATGCAGAATTAATATGAGTGACTATTAATCTGGAATAGTTAGCAGATTAATAAAGAATCATTCACGTTCATTCAGAGAAAAAAGACAAGTTTTTTTCTCCGCGAAACTATTATAATGGACGAAAAGTGCCGTCAAGAGTGCTAAATACTTGAATGGATGTTGCAGAGAGAAATGGTGAAAGAACTAGGAAAGAGGAAAGTTTCAAGTTCGTTTCTTCTAATGGTGGATGTGAGTAACGCTTCATCTGACGTCTGAAGTGCACACTGTAGGATTTCTTTGCGTATATCAAGAGCGTAATATGTAAAATATATATGATTCAGAATGAAAGTCGTTTTCCTTGTTTTCCCTTTTGTGGGAGGGAGAAAGTATGTGTGAGACTAGCATGATATGGTGTACATACTCACTGAAAACAGAGGAGTGGAAGTCGTCGCTCGTCGTGTGTGAATAGCGAAATGAAGAAAGTTTGTATGAAATCTCAAACACACGAGAACTCACAAAATGGTATATGCCTCGCTGGCGGTGTCAAGTTTGAAGAGAGCTACTTCACTTACGCCAAGGATGATTGCAAAATCCATTCTGATGTCGTGGAGAAAGTGGAAATGGGCATATTCATTTGACTCGTTGGAAAAGAAAGATGCACTATAAGACTAGCATATCTCAGCATTTTCTCAGGAGCCGGTACACACTGAAACGAAGAGCTATGCATACACATATGCCTGTGATGTGTAAATGAGGGGCACCACGTTGCACTAAGTCAAACGGTTACCGACATATTCAAACGTTCGGAAATGCTTGTGATAAATTTATCAAATCTCATATTTGTACGTGATAAACGATGATGATCCTATCATTTAACATGACTAATTAGATAGATTTGCCTCAATGCAATAAATGCTTTAAAGTAAAAGGCAAAGTTATGGGTCGACATTTACTTGGTCTGCTATTGTAAAGTATGTACATCTAAAGCATGTTTTATTTTGGAAAACACACGTAATCAGAATAGTTCGGGTGAGTTCTCCCCGATGATGCAAAGACATACTTGACTGACTGCTGAATCCAGCGTACATTTTGTTTTTCACCTTTTACTATCAATTCCCAATTCCCACCAATGCATTCATCTATTCACTGGGCCATTGTGGTTGTGTTAGCCTGTGGAGCATCACGCGTACATGATTTAAGCAAGCGCCCACTTAGCAAAATAGAGGATGACGGGGCGTTGGAAGAAACACGAGAAAGTCCAGGCTGAACAGTACTTTTTACTTGGTGTTCTTGCTTTTATTGCAATTTTGGAGCCAAATAATTTCTCTTTTTAGTTTGTTGTTTTTTGCTAGATGTGGATTTCCTATCAAAGAGCATCATAGAAATGGAAAGTGCTTAGTGGTTTCTTTTTTGTTTCTTTCTCCCTCTCCCTCACTTTCTTTTTTTACAAAAAAAACTTTTACTTGTGATTTCATATAAATAATCGGCCTATAAGATTGCGACAACATCAAGGAAAGTAAGTGAATTCTTTCTTCCCATGTATAGATAGACACACTCTCACATAGAAAATGTAATCGAGCAATCTCTTTAATGGGAGTGCGTTTACTGCGAGTTTGGTTCTTTTTTCGCTGTTAATGTGGTTCGCCTTCCTCTGTAATGACCATACGTTCTCTCGCCGAGTCTTCAAAGGAGCAGCGTCGTAACATGCTGACTTTTTGGACGTGAACACAATCACGGGTGTGCATGTGCGCTTTCTCCGAGTAAGCTTGTTCTACACAAGTGTTACTTGGTCGTAAAGAAATGACACACGGATCCGTGTGAGAGGATGATGATGGTAAGAGGCAAACTCGGTTTGTACACTCTGGGCGCATTTGCTTTTGCGATATTTTGGCAGTGTATCAAACGGATATAAAAAGAATGGAGATATCGAATCCATTATTTTGATATCCCAGAGCATCGCTCATACACACACCAAATGTATGTAGCAGCGTACATGAGGTACTTTGCCTAGATCTATTCGAAAGGAGCTCGTTGATAAAATGGAAAGGGTTTAAACAATATCCTCCGTTTGTTCATGAAATATTGCAAGGCCAACGCAAAGGGATGTGGCCCGTACGTAGGTACACATTTTTATTTTAAAAATCAGATAAAAAGAGTGATAAAAACAGACGGCGAGCTTGTGCATTTCACCTTCTGAATGGACGATGTGCGTAGTTTTTATGTGTAGAATATTACGTGCGCTGAAAAGATTACTCATCGGCAAAGTCATTTTTTAAACGTTCCCTTTTCTAAAGTGGTTGCGTGACGGGTCTTCCTCAGATTTGTTCCTTTCCCTTTCACCAACCACATTTATTACGGCTTTTGTACGAAGCAGAATAGAAGAAACTGTTTCGTACATGTGCAGCCGAGGAAAACCCGACAGCACTAATATTATTACATCCCATTTAAATTATTCTCTTCGTGAAATCTTCTTATTTCTCTCTCTCGCTGGTTGTTTTCCACACAATTTCATTTGACACAATACAGCGGAGGGAAACTGCGCACAGGTAAAATGATCCGTGCACAATGGGTTGACACAAATGGATACTCACTCTTCACAACAAACAAGCCTGTCCTCTTGACGGAGAGTGAAACTTGGAAAAGTAGGACAAGATCAAAAAGCCCATTTTTGTATTTCGTGTGGCGGTCTTGATGCACACACGTACATATTATAGCATTTCACATTTCACTCATACATGGTATACATGCATTATACATATTCGAGCATTTTTTCCACTGGAGGCACGTAAGCCCTGTTAACCACGGGAAAGAAAAGCCAAAACGCCAAGAAAGTTTATGCAGACCTAGCTTTTTTTGAGTGAAGGCGTGTGTGTCTCTACATGTGAGCGCACCATCACGAAAAAAAAGAATGCCTGGAAGATACCATGTTTATGAAGAAACTCTGTCGGAGTGGCATTAGAGAAAGAAAAAAACGGGAAAAAACTCCGAATCGGAGTGCAAGAAGCTGAGAAAAGGAAACAACGTGAAACGCAGGAGGCAGCGCGGAGAGAAGCTTATGGAAAATATCAAGATGGAAGTTACGAGTGACCATAAGGGAAAGAGAATCGACCCATGGGGAAATTTATGTGAATAGGCTGTATCTTCCCGTTGTGGAGCATTTTTTAAAGTGGACTGTTAAGGCTACACCTCCAGAATAGAAGTTTCCAGCGGAGGAGTACTCCGCGAGAGGAGACGTCAAGCGTCTGTGCATGTGGATACATTCCTACAGAGTTTTTTCCGGAGGCAGAATCTTTCTCTTCCTTTCTCCTATTCATTTCCATTGCGTTCATGGCGTGCACTCGATTTTTCCTCTTCTCGCTCTCTTTCCCAGCTCCGTCAGTAAAAATACTTACTTTTCGATTTTCAGATATTGGAGAATTTTCTGATAGTTTCTTCCTTCGAGGATGTGATAGAGACATTTAGGAATCCTGAGAGAGATACTTTCTTTTTTCACTCTCACTTTCCCTCCAAAGTTTACACGCTCATGTATTTCTAAATGTATCACTTATTTGTACATTGGATGAGGATGGGATACCGATCGAGACGACTACTACTTTCTCCAGAGTTTTCCTCCCCGTTCCTATTTCAATCTCACAAATGTACGAAGCCGGCTTATTGCAGACAGATAGTTTGCATTCACATTATGAATAGCATTCCATTTCTGGCTGAATTTATGGGATGACATGCACAAAACTTTGGGGTGTACGTGGCACAAAAAACTAAAACGTGTACACTGCGAGGATATGTGCATCTCGTGTATTTCCTCCGGAATCAATGTACTTTAACTTGTTTGAACTGGAGTGAGCCCTGCACGTATTTTACTCAAAATATCGATCTGAAAACCAGGTCGAACATGAATGTACACAAAAGATTCGGGTAAGATTAATAAGTAGTTCTTTGTGTCTGGCAGAGAGAGGGAGAGAGATCGATATCGGAAAAAAGTAATGAACATCCTAAGTTTGGGGTGTAAGTTGAATTGCATACCTAATATTCTTTTGCTCTTTTTTTTCTCCTTCTCGACATTCATCTATTTGGCCACCTTTTTAGTGTGTAGAACCGATACTGTGGCAGCTTAGGTCAATACAAGGATCTTCTGCTCTCTGGTGTGTGATTCTACATTTTTTAAAGCTAAAACCTACGTAAGGCCGCATGTAAGGTTAGACACATCTGGAGAAAAACGACAGTGAAGAGCTTTTCTTGTAAGACGCTACCGTCCCAGGGATTGGTGTGCCTTGGAATAAAAATTGGGGAAATAAGTTGTTCTCACAAGTGCATAACGTTCGAAGTGTAACTGCCACTTGAGCAATAACGGAAGGGAAATAATGGTTTGAAATGATACACTGCAGTGGAAATAAAATATGGTATCTCACATGTCATCCGTATTCGTTCCTCAACTCACTACTTTCTCCCCGTACAACATGCAGTTTGCACTCGTCACGACGAGAGGAAAAGGACTAATTTTGAAAAAACGCTTTCGCACGAAATCCAAGCCATATTTCACACCAAGTACAGACGCGAGCAGGCAGTCACTACAGAAATTACCCCCATCCCAAGCCATGCAGACAAATCCACCACTCATTTGAATACATATTGTTGGCGTTATTTTCACCAGGGACGAAATAATAGGGAAAGTTTTCTGCTGAAAAATAGCTTGGTAAAATGGAATTTCACCATTGGGCTGGTTGGTGAGAGGAGGCTGCATGCCTTGTAGCACTTGGTCCCCTTCCTCGCACTCAACTCCTTGAGCATTGAACACTTGAAGCTCGACGATACACCCGGAGAAGGAGGATGAAGAAGAGAAGAGTTGAATATTCACAGCTTCCCATCTAATGACCTACATTATAAGCTAAGAGCAGCAGATTGCAGTTGACACGTTACATTTCGGTCTGGTTTGGGTGTATATGTGGGTAGCAGAGTTCAGAGGAGTGCATTTGCTTCAACTCTCTATGCCATTGTGTTCCATCCTGCAGAGAAATGATTGTAAAGCCTCCGAGTTGGAAGTGGGATGATCACAATTGTAAATGGGGACTGTGCCAAACCAACTGCGTGCCCATGTAGATTAGTAGTTGGAGAAATGCAACATCAAACTACGAAATACCCTACTTCTCTCCTCGACAAACATGCAATAGCGATCTGCTGTGTCTGCGGGTAGTTTATCATGAAGAACTCAACTCAGCTGCGAGCTGATGAGTGATGATGATGACATTGCATTAGCGCTGCTTCCTACGTGTATGCATTACATGGGGGTGTGAGGAAAGTGAAAAGTGTGTGCACTTTCAAAGTGGGGCATTAGTTCATCAAGGACAGATGGTTGTAATGGAACGTAAAATCAAAGGGTTCGGCTTGTGTAGCTAGTTTGCAATCTGGAATGTGTCCACTTCGACTCAATTATGCATGCACAGAGAGAAGAGCATACTTTCGTTTCGTCAACTAACATCGCATGCATATATAATATGCATATAATACAATGTGCATGCCCAACAATACGTTTTACTTAGCTGTGAGATATGGAGCCAATTACTAAATAGATGGTCTCGCTGGCTGTGTGAGATTGTGTCACTTTGAACCAAAGTAAGACGTAAAAAAATTCAAAAAAATACTCGTGTTGTGTGATCTATGGAGCATAACGGTTTGTGACTTGCCAACACTCTGGGCACACAAAAACACACATTTCTACTCTATTTTCGAGACCCGGGCATATTTTTCTGCGAGTCTCTCTCCAATGTTGACTAGCTCCGCAAAACTCTTGCAATGAACTCAACAAATTGTGAGCATATTAAACATGTCAACTTGTATACCGCACGCTACGGACACATTCAATATACCTAATTTGCTCC
>JAHZMW010003033.1:0-10622 GCA_027743745.1 Alloscopus bannaensis
GGATTTTTTACAACTCCTCTTTATACGTACCTACAACACACATCCCACAAATCACGGGCGCATTCATCAGACGCTTTCGACAATGTTTCTCATCCTGAATTTTTTCACATCTAACCGTAATTTTGTTGGCCTACACAACTGCAGTTGTAAACTTTGTATTCCGAATTCCAAACAGAAAATTCGATCAATATATCTGTCTGACTGAATAACGGGGACACTAGCGCCATTTAAATTTTAATTATGATTTTACATAAATAATCAAACACTAGAAGAAGCTACGCAGTGGATTTAAGACGATCGTATAAAAACGTCGGTAGCACATCTGCACAGAGTTTACGTGCTTTTTCTCAAGCGATTTTTCGTGTCTCCCATTTCTCTTGTGCTGTGGATTTCCGTCGATGTGTGTGACAAGTACAATCTTTCTCACTCTTGAAAACATTTAAGTGCCATTTAGGAAGTGGCTGTATCATGTGTGCATGACGCACGCAGAGCAAGATGCCCCGACTGCAATATAAAGCATTACAATTTTTAAGGGTAAACCAGGGTTCACTATCATCTCCCTCCACTATATCTCCCAGTTTCATAAGGGATCAAGACACTGAAAATCAAATAAATTACTCTTTATGTGCTCAACAATGACCTCACAAACTTTCCTCTTATAAATGTACTTTTATGTATTATATACATTATTTGCACATTTTTGTTTCTTGCAGAAATTGCACATTGAGTAAAGATCGTTGCAGGGAACGCCACTCAAGAACCTTCCATTTATCTTCAGAGTTTGTACAACTTTTGACTTTTGTCCCACCTAATTTAAATCGTATTTGGACTACATTGAATTGTCTCGCGTCTTATCCTTTTCTCCTCGCTTTTCTTGGTACAAAATTACACCATCATCTCAAGAATAATTGGAAGACAAATTCCAACTACAATAAAGAGACATTCTCTCCGTTTCTCCTGTATTATTTATCTACACCAACAACTATACCAATAAACTTTTTCTAGCATTACGAGGTTTTCTGAAAAGAGTCCAAAAATACCCGAGAAACAACCGGACACAAAAAAGTGAGTAGCTTTGTAAATCTTCCTAGTCTCTCTTCGGAGAATACATGAGAGACAGATACAGCTCTCCGACGACTTTGTTGTTGAATAAGAAAGTTTAATTTCTTTTCCGAGTTATTCAGAACCACATGCAGCTAATGTTGCTCAAATAAATTTATATGTACCCATTAGCCACCATAAACCAGACTGCAAAAAAATAATCCGATCCCATGATATAGCCTTATTGCCTATGTACTAAATGTGATCATAAGAGTTCCCTCGAACAATCGTGATCGTGATATGCAACACTATCATTCCCCCGATGATTTAAAATTGTGCCTTCATCTCTCACTATGAATAGCCAAGGTATTTTTTCTTGAGCACTAGAGAAGTTGTTTAAGCATGTACGTTCCAAATATATATGCAGCTAGTCAAGCGGACATTGCTCGAAAGAGCTTTTCACTGCCACCCGCATCCTCCGCTTTCCCTGAAAGATGCTCAATGATTTTCTCCCATTCATCCAGTGTCTTTTCCCGAATGGCGAAAATAAAACAACAATTTTCCACAATACAAAAAGAAACCTATTCTTCCTCCTTGTTTTATGAGTATGCGTGCATACAAGACGCTCTCCTTTTAGTCACATTTTTAGTTCACTTGAAAAGAGAACAATAATACTCCTTTCTCTTTACTAGACCAGAACTGAGCCATTTCCCTTTCCCCTTTCCTGCGTGTGCAAAATGCACGGAATCATATGAAAGTGGAAGGAGATAAATGTGTACCGGAGAAGGGAAAGCCGAAAGTCATCCAGTTGCTTCTACTTCACATGTTGTGCCTCCAATGAAACAATGGGGAATGCCTCGTTTTTTGAATCCTTCCATTGCACTCTCTTCAGTCGTACATATTACAATTTTTTAGTCGAGCTGCTGATATAAAGTCTCTGAGTTGTAGTTGAAGACAGGCGGAAATGGGAGCGAATCTTTCTTCAATCCCTTTCCTGGGACGAAGGAATTGCAATGTTGGATAAGGTTACGAACCACCTATATAGCTCCTCTCTGAAATGCAGTTTGTGTGCCGTGTGCACACCGTGAGGCGAAGAAGACGGAGGATTATTTTATTTCCACAAGATGGTCTTGACGTAAAGACGAGACGTAACTTTTGTTTTATACGTTTTCCCTACACTTTCCCTTCTTGGACAGTGTGCTTCTTGGTGTCCTCTCTGCTGAATAAGAAACGGAATGAATTTGTAGGAAAAGTCATCGGAGAGTCGTAGCGCTTTCTTCTGTTGTGAGCACTAGAAGACAAATGTCTTCGCACATTCAGGGACCATATAAACGGAGGACAATCTTTTTGGTGGCTCTCGCATGCCATATATTTGAACCTATTTGGTGTGTACACACATCAGTAGGTGTAGGTACGGAATGCTTTCTTTCCTCCAACTTTGGTGATATATTTTGTTTCACGGTTCTACTTTGTTTCAAATGAAATTGGCCAAATCCTTTGGGGTGACATGAGGATCGCGTTGTTTAAGCACTTTTCAAGCCTCATGTATCTTGTCCCACTATAAATTCCGTGTGACATGCCGACTTTTGGCATTTTAATAAAATTCACGGAATACGATTTTAATTTTGTGAGCACAAACGTCAAGTGTGAACTAGACAGTCTCTGCAACTTTAAGAAACAGGAGGAAGAGCTCTTGAAATAAACTTTCCACTTTTTTGAGTTGGTGCAACAAATAATTTACGAGGTTTCAAAACATGGACAAATTATAAAGACACTGACCTCTCCCCAGGTTAATAAATGTTTTTGAGGATTATAGCTTGTGAAAATAAATAGTAGCGTACAACTACCAACTATGGGCTGTGCCTATAACCATATTATATACGTATATATTTCAAAAATTAAACCAACCTGCACCAATTATTAAGTAACATATAAGAAGCTTCCTCTCCTATGTTTTCCTACTGGCTTTAGTTTATGTTGATCACATTCGCCACAGTAAAGGGAAAACTCCAATAACTCTTTCAACTCTTTTTTCCCGTCGTCCTCTTTCGTGTTCCGTGTGATTTGACGAAAGACGCTTAACACGGCTCGGGCTTTCAAGAAGCGACTACCCATTTTTTGCTCGTGTCGGCTTTTGAGTTGCAGCAGGGCCGAATTGTATATCCGAGCTTTTAATGTTGTTTTTTACTAACAACTTTATGTAGGTGCATTAAGTTATAAATCTAGTTTCCAGTTAACCGTACACTAAACCAATTTGGTAGAATTACAAGTGAAGCAATAAATTGATACACAAATTGTAACGATGATGTAGAAGATATTAACCATGCCGGCTTCATACCAAAGTTGTAGCAATTTATATTAATATTAAAGTGCTCGCAATAGATATTGGAACAGGTCACGAAATCATCGAGGAATTCAGAAAGCTTTATAATTCTAAAAGATGTGGTTCTACTTTCTAATAAAAAAGTAATCCAAAATGGTTTACTTGCCTGATAAATGCACAAAGTATCCACCACGGCGCTACAACTACGGTTCACACGTATTTTACTTTCACATCAACGATATCCCAGTTCAGGACTGCCAAAAAAAGCAGCCAGAAACCTCCCGTTTCTATAAACTTTCCAGTGTCAATGGTATTGGGGGGAGGCTCTCACAAATGAAACCATCAGAGGCCTGAAACAGTCATTAAGAACAACTGGTGTTTTCTGTGCGTCAGACGGAAGCGAAACCTGAGCCACACTTCACTTCAAATCACACTTCTTTTGCGGTAAACTTCGATAGCAGGGCACATGCACTGTGTACAAAATGATTTCACCACCGAACCGCTCACTCTTTGCACTCAAATGACCACATTGCACCGCAGCTGAAACAAAGCTAGTTCCCCATTCTTTTGTAATAATAATACCAGCGAAAATTTGTAACAAGGAAGGCTAAAAAGTTTGGAACACAATTTTACGCATTCTTGTCACCTTCTCCATTACATTGTAATATGCATATTTTTAATCAGATTGGATCAAAGAAAAAAAGGAGAGAGAGAGAGAGATCTAATGCAAAAAACTTCTCCATGATCCGGAGTAAGAGATCTGTAGATTTTTACAGAATGCTACTTCATGTTAAACATGCATGAGAAAATCCAGAGAAAAGTTTCCTTCAGAGACTATTGCTATTTCTCCTGTCGGCTTTTCTTTAACGGTTAACACACTCTCTTCTGCACTCAGCTACAGTCTAAGGCAGACTGAGCGGGTTGAACGGGAATATGAGTCTCCTCACAAGAGCCCATAAGCCCATTTTCAGAGAGTTCTGCTCACCGTATTTACTACAACTTTTTCCTCGTGTCCCACGCTCCGTTAAAGGCTGTTGATGTAATAATGTATGAAAGCGTAGAATGGAGTTGTCTGAACCGAGTTTTTCCCTAGTAAAGCGACGCGTTAACTTGTACGCTCCTTTTTACAGCCAAGAATAATGCTACGCTGAGTCGTGAGTGGTGGCTCCATGGGTGCTATTTTCTGTGTGCATCTTCGCTGAGCATTTTGGGCCGGTCGTTTTTATATCTGTAGCCGTAGTAGTAGTCATCATAGCCATCATCATTTTTACTTTGTACACGGGCTACTCTTCTTGTCCCACACGTACATATGTGTGCTGTATGGAGGAGCACATGACTTTTTCTTTTTTGGTGGCTGAAATCATTATTATCAACCGTGTCTGATTTTCTCTTGCTTCCCTTTCTTGTGCCTCTTCTTCGCATTTTTAGTTTTTCTTCCGATGTGTTCACAAAATCAGGAAGGAGAAAGAGAGCAGAGAGAAGGACGTGAATAACATAACGAAAAGAAATGAAGAAAAAACAGGAGAGAGGTGAAATGAGACCCTTTTCCCTGGATTTCTAAACGCGACTGTGTGTTCCTTTCAAACAATTTTTAACTGAGTTTGTGATATGGAAGTTTTATGTTTGTAGTATAATTTTATAATTTGTATGTTATTTATTTATGTTAACAAAATCGAAATTAACTGATTTTGGTGTGTAAAGAAATAAAATTAATAGCAAAACCTGGCTGGAAATATTGCTAGTACGTACGAATCCAAAATTTCCTCATATAAGACTTAATGAAACTATTGGGTTTAGAGGTGAATGACATGTTTCGCGGGCCCCATCATCAAGAGTGGTTATGATATTCGTGTTCTCCATGTCAAATAACATAGTCTGTGTGATTTTGAGAACTATATAGCGACATCATAAAGGTTACATGCATTGTGAGTTTGTGATATGGAAGTTTTATGTTTGTAGTATAGCTTCCTATTTTGCAACTCCCAAGCTCAAGGTTTAAAAGAACTAATAACACTGCATTCTACACAGCCCTTAAAAATATTTCTTGCAATGGTCAGATATACGTAAAAATTGTGATCTATCATGGTACCTATACCGCAAGTAATCTCGACGTAACTTAAGGTGAGTTGACTAGATACTGTACATGGAGATGCACATAGCGTCTCAAGTTTGACTTCTGAATTCTCCGTTGTGACTGAAAAAACTGTCCTTCAGAAGATAAGTCTAAAAGTTCCTTCCAATTCTGCAACATATAAGTATTTGTGCGAGAGTGAGGATGAGATAGCTCACAATCAGTGGACTTTGTTTTCAGTTTTTGAAAGCTTGAAGAAAAGATTTTTACGAAGCAAAATTTTACGATCATGAATTTAAGTTGAATGCGAGTTCCTTCCTTATTGACTGAGTCGGGTTTCTACATTCTACGAATTTCTTTATTAGGCCATCATCCAAGTGCATTTCATTAGCCTGTTTACTATTTGTAAAAAATGCCCCAATGTAGTGAATTGCAACCTGTGTTCTAGAGCATTGAAACTGAAAAACCTACATATGGCTGCGTCACATTTTCCCTAAAATTAAGCCATTACAATGCATAATAAAGTGTTGATGTAATTTAGAGCTTTACAATTAATCTATCACTATCACAAATGAGCAATAGCACTTGAAGGGTGTTTCGGTCCATTATTTAAAGCATTAACTACTGCTACAGTCAAAAGAAGAATATCATTCTCCTTGCTAAAATCCAGATGGTATCGCCAGCTTTTCATGAGATACCTACATGAACATCGAACAGAAGGACCAGTAAACAAGTGCATGTACAAATGTAAGCATGTAAGATAATTACTTTAATGAATCTTGAATCTGATTATCTGAAGAACTAGTCTAGGTCGTTGCCAAAGTTTGAGAGTACCTTTTACTACATCATCGTACGTGGAGTAATTTTGTTGTTCGAAGCAGTTCAAGAGAAATAATTTAAATGTAAGAGAAAACAAAGATGAAGATGATATACAACTGTAACAACGACGGGTGAGGATTTATGTCCCAACATTATCAGCAAGCGTAATAGCCTCTCGCAAGACCACAAACATAGATGACAATAAATTCCATTTTCGTTCAGAAGCAAACTACTACTTGTTCCTCCAATGGTACTCATTCGAAGGAATCTTGGATGAAAAGGGAGATGCGAAAAGAGTTAACAATTCTGTAATACAATGATGATTACAGGGTCTCCTTACCTGAACCTACCGTACTATGTAATAATGTGCAATAAAAATGACTACATGGTGCAATAAAATGCGAGGAGGAATAGTTTAGTTCTGAGATTTTTCAATATAGGTATGTACATTTGTTTAGCATATACATAGGACGCTTTTGATGCTGCTCTTCAATATTTTATTCGACAAGAAACCCTTGTGGAACTTTAGACGGAGAAAATCCATTTGAAAGAGCCAATATAGGTATATTGTATACATGAGTCTCTTCGTTTACAGCAGAACAAAATATGAGCTCACCACTCATATTTATAGGCTTATATACTGTTCATTTGTTTATGCTAAACGTTTTTCTCCTCGACTCTCGAGTACGTTCCACCACAACAGTCTGCAACCAACAAACCCTTCATCACGGGCATTTAGTCATCATCCTCATCATATCAGTTGTACAAGAATTATTATGAGAATGCTTGAAAAATGAGAGCAGTAGGCGACTTTCTTATACTCGAGGGAACGGAGGCGTAATTCATTTGATCTGAAAAAACCTTTTAAGAAAGCATCAAGCGCAATTCAAGCGTCTCACTCTATCGAGTTTGATGGCTTTCCTCTCTACTTTGTAGTATTGTCAGGAACTACCCCAAGAAATCTTACGTTGAACATTAAAGAGCGCAAAAATGGCGAATCTGATGTAGAACTCACAGGCCATTCTCTTTTGTGCAAACCATGTGCAATTTTCAAAGTCGGCTGATTTGTGTTCCGAAACCCGAATACAACTGTAGCAATTTTCCTCAGAAGAAAATTGAACAAAGTCCACAACCGCTAATAAGTCTAATCATTTTAGGCATGGTAGAGTCATATTTAATGACCAATACAGGTAAAAATCAAGTATTTCTTTATCATGGGTAATATGAGACTCCAGTTTTGTTAGTATACTTGTATCACAGCTCAACAGAATGAATGTTATTAATGATTGGGTTCGACAGGGTGGAATTCAATTATGCTTCGCTGAATAGGCGATTCAAAAACCTGAGCTTTTGGGCAAGTGAAATCTGGGTTCGGGTTTGGGAAAATTTGGACTCCGGTCTATACGAGCACAAAAGCACTGGTTTACGGTCACTTTAGTGTTGTGGTGATGCAAATACATTCCCCGCGAAGAATCATTCCATCAATATAGTTTTTATATTGAAAATCCAACTTTAATTCAGTTTTATGCACAATTTTTCAGAGCTCCATTCAAAGAAAAAGCAACTAGAGTTCTGAATATATATAGCTTCGCTGAATAGGCGATTCAAAAACCTGAGCTTTTGGGCAAGTGAAATCTGGGTTCGGGTTTGGGAAAATTCGGACTTCGGTCTATACACGCACAAAAGCACTGGTTTACGGTCACTTTAGTGTTGTGATGCAAATACATTTCCCGCAAAGAATCATTCCATCAATATAGTTTTTATATTGAATATCCAACTTTAATTCAGTTTTATGCACAATTTTTCAGAGCTCCATTCAAAGAAAAAGCAACTAGAGTTCTGAATATATATGGCAAAGAGCCATTCTTTTGTCAGATAATCATTTATTGATTGTGATCCAATTCAAAATCTTCATCTTTAAACCCACTGAAGTCTTGCAAAAAATGCAATTCAATAATGCATTACCATTTTAAATGTTTGAATGCAATATACTGGGCGGAGCTTCCTGAGCGAAATGTCTTGAAAATGGTATAACTCATTTTTGGAGATTAGGTGCATACATATCCCAGCATCCCACATTCAACGTTGCAACGAGTGAAACAAGATAAAACCCTGCATGTTTCATCGAGATTTAAGTATCGTAAAATACAAAATAATCGTGGCTTCTCCTACAAAGAAATGCTCTAATTTATCGAAGAAAGATAGCATTGATCGGGAAGGAAACTAAATCATTTAAAGCGTTATTTTATGCTAATTAGATTGCGGACGAGAGCGTGCATCAATTCTCATTTTCACGACTTTTGCTCTTCTTTTCAGCCACAACGCTGGAATATCTACTTTTGGGATTTCTATCAGTCAAAATTTGACTCATTCTAATGTTTTTATTGGAACAAGCAGCAGAAAAATAAGAACACGAATCAATTTCAACATGACGTGCTGTGTTGAAAATTAGTATGTATAATTTGTTTCACATATTCAAAGCCAAGTCAAATGATATTTGCAGTTTAGGATTGCAGTTCAATGCATGATGATTGACTTGTTTTGTCACACAACAATGGCAAAAATGCCAGAATTTTTTTTATGCACATACTGTAAATTCATATTTTGTACACGGTTACATAATAGATCGTGGCTAATAATTCTCGAGCGGCAGAGTTTTTACTAATCAAGGATGCATTCTTGTAGCGGTACATGCACAAAAGCATTGTCCTTACATCTGCAAAAGGCAGGTTTATGAACGGAGTAATTGATACTGATACATAATAATATGAATGTTTATAATGGACACAGCAATAAAATGATTTCGTGGTTTCAATGTAGGCAGTTATATTTTTTCAGAAAGTCAGTCGATTTCGCCAAAGTCATGATGACTCTCTACGATAACAACTTAATCCTCGAACCAAATACCGAGTATCCCGTTCAGGCAGCAGTTGTTGAGACGGAATGATTGCGAACAGAAACTCGAATTTTCTTGGCCCAGTGTATCGATATTTTTCCCGACCGAAATTCAAATAGAATTAGATCCAAAGCAATTTGGGAACAGTGTAATAAAAGCGAATTAGCGTTTGTTATACACATTTTATGCACTTACAAAAAACAATTTACCTAAATAGCAAGTATATCCATATAAGGTACGGAAAACTCATAACACAGGATATCGACTATGAATATTATGTTACTATATTATTTGTATTTAATTATAAACACCAAATCTTTCCGTAAGCGGATGTTCGCTATATGAAATTCTGATCTAATAAAATTGATTCGAGTATCTCCACTGCTTTTCTTCGTAATACGCAGTTTTGGAACGAGATTATTAGGTTCACCTTATGTACGTACACATTAAGTTGTTGAAATATTTCAGCGGGCAATCTCCCCATCTTTTTATTATCTAATATTTTGCGCAAAATCGTGTTCAAAGAAGCTGTGCTGGTTGATAAACACAACTGAGGACTTGTACATAGAAAGTAGCTTGCCATCTACTGATATCAACATTAAATGGTTATCGGAATTTTTCCTAAGTGAAATGTTGTTGTGACCGGTTCAATCTTTGCTTAATGTCTTCATTGAAACAATGAAGTACTCTTGCGCGAATGCATTGTGGAAATATGCATGTTAATATTTAATTTAGGATTTCATATTCAAATTCAACGTGACTTTCATCTCAGCAGCATTTGTAGGTTTATTAGAAACATTTGTTGAAACTCTTCGCTCATGAAACAAGAATGAAACTCACAAATGAATCCTTAGTAAGCTATTCAAAGTCAATTTACCGGAATGCTTTATGGTTAGTCAAACAATTCACTATGTTGTGTTATTTTAATAGATTACAAATTAGTCTACACACTCTGACCAAGGATTTGCTCATATTTTTTAACTGCTTATTGCTTGTTAAATAGTGAGATACTTTGAACAGACAAAATATTTACATTTATAATTGCAGCGGTCATAACTTTTAAAAAATGCAACAAAGTAAAAAACTAAATGCATTTCAGCGATTGCAATTGATCGACAGTAGTGTAGATCTAGTCTACAATGAATTTCACATAATGTACTAATTTGACTTGAATATTCTGCGTTGTATCTCGTGATCCATGATTACATGGAATGTTTATTATTACGCGTAATAGAACGCGTGCAATTTTTATGAACGAATGTATCAAAATTCCTGTTGTAATTCTTTATATTTTATGAACGATGCAAACCCGATGCGATGGCTTTTTGTATTGTTTTTGTGGACACCTACTTCATAAATTCCCATGCTGGCAAACTATTTTGGTCCGGCATAGACTAGTTGAATTGCCACTTTTATGCACTCAAACTTCGCAATTGGGCATGCCTAACAATTGGAAGCAATTTGTGCGTTTG
>JAHZMW010003034.1:0-11735 GCA_027743745.1 Alloscopus bannaensis
ATAATATTCTTACCGCCACATTGCTCGCTGAAACAAACCAGAGACATAATGGAGGAAATGTTGCTCATCAAATTCTTGCAAGATATATAAATTCAATCCGTCGGCTTCCCTCCTGAAAACATTATTGTAGTCTTTGCGAGACATTCTTGACTCACGAACCATTCAAGCTCAATCAACCATGTTTAACGTGTGTTTCACACAGTATCATCACAGTATCTTTCACTCCCCTTCGAGGGAAAGTGAGATGTCAAGAGAAAAAATTGTTTTGTGTTCCCTGCAGCGTAAAGATCATAAACATGGGCGAAATGAGCTAGGGAGAGGAAATTGGCAGGATTTTTTTCCCTCCAGGATGAATGTGCTTTATGGAAAAGCACAACGTGAGCCAAACGGGAAAAAGGTGAGTTTGTATGCGTACTGTGTCGGAGAGTGTAACTCGAAAATAAAATGAAGACTGGGAAAGGGATACACAATCCGGAAATTTGTAATGGGCTCCAATGGAAGTGGAATTTGCTTTTGGGAATACAATAAAGAAATGAGATGCACATTGTGTGCGTGGGAGACCGGAATGGAGGATGAAACTTATTAATTATTACGAAAGATATGTCTTGCTTCACACATAAATGTGAACGGTTCACCTTTTTGATGGTGACTCTCTAAAATTGTCATTTGTGCCACTAGCAATTTGACTGGTTTTTGAGACAATGATCTGTCATTTCCTCACCTGCAAATAAAATCAGGGGTTTATTCTCTTTAATAAAATCACCCATCACAAAATTGAATTCACAGTGTAGAGGTGCGGGGTGAGACACTTTGATGGATTTAATGCAATCTTTTCATGTCGTGATCGGAGTCATAAAGCACACACCGGTTCACGATCTCTGTAAACCCGCAAAGTCACTGATACATGGAATTCCTGTGCATGAAAACGTGTGAAACATTTCCACAGCTTATGAGCGCTGTTTGATGCGACACCTATAAAATGCAATATTGTGTTGTAAATATTACTGTCATCGTCATCGCCAGTTGTGTGATGCGATTTACCTGGAAGTGACAACAATTCATTTACGCTACATCAAATCAGTGTGTAGGATGCGGAATTTAATCATGGTTTCCGTCAAATCGTTACAAATCTAAATATCATCATGCTTCGGTGTGAGATATTGGGTGAAACACAGCTTATGAGCGCTGTTTGATGCGACACCTATAAAATGCAATATTGTGTTGTAAATATTACTGTCATTGTCATCGCCAGTTGCGTGACGCGATTTACCTGGAAGTGACAACAATTCATTTACGCCACATCAAATCAGTGTGTAGAATGCGGAATTTAATCATGGTTTCCGTCAAATCGTTACAAATCTAAATATCATCATGCTTCGGTGTGAGATATTGGGTGAATAGATTGTAGCGAATCTGAAGTAGATTTGTATTTATGAAATTCTGAGAAAGGAAATATGGAATCACTAGGATTCAATCCGTAGATCTCGCGTGTGATGTCAACGTGCTCTACAAAAAAATTACTCAATTTCAAATCCTACGTTCCAACGTGTTCTTCAATCAGAAATGATAGAGCTACGTGAGCACACACGGTGGCGAGGTTTTTAGTGCAATACAAAAAGACTTGCATTTCTTCACAAAAGAAAGCATTCCTTTGGTCGAAACATTCTTTCCTGAGCTCTGCACCGGCCTTGCATTGCTGACCGTAAAAGTGAAGTGTCTCATTAAGCTGATTACTGAGGCATAATTAAGGAACATGAAGGAAGGGAAATTGCTCATTCTCTCTCGCATTAGCCAAAAGCCAACCAACTCAAGGCACCATCCTCGCGTTGATCTCGTCCATATTACAAAGCTGGAGCGAGCTTGTTATAAACAGGAAAGACACGGGAGAGTTGTTTTGAATGTTGTTCCAGCGAGAAACCGGGAAAAGGCAGTTCTCCACCTTCTCAATCTCTGAAGTTGTGTGCAGGCTGTGTCACTTCAAGTCAGAGACAACACCCGCACATCCCTGTCACCACCACGATCACCAAAAAAATTGAATGGATGCGTATATAATTTACGATTTCCATCCTAGAAGTCTAGATACGGAACGCACTTCCACTGAGGAAAGTCCTTTTTCTAAAAGCGCTCTGTAGTCTTTCCACAATATAATCCCTCTGGTCATCTTTCTCATTTCTTGTCTTCATTTACTTTCCCTTTTCTCGGCAGAAAACAAGACAAGCCCAAGAAAAAAATCTCATCTTGATTTTTTCTCGTCGTCTTCATGTTTGTCGCTGACTCAGTCGCCATGATGTTTGTTTGATGGTGATGATGATACTGGTCTTTCCTGAGGGGGTTCTCTTTCATTCTAGAAAAAACCCAGAAAAAACATACATTTTTCCCCGACACTCCTTGCAACTCCAAGAAATGTAATGACATCCTCCACAAAATCTCTTTCGACATCCCCAAAGATGACATTCATCAGCTCTCTCGAATCCACATAGAAAATAAAAAGCTCAATCTCTCATTGATTAACCTCAAAGCAACCATGTTTAGAGCTTTCAACCTCGAAAGAATTCCATACTAATTGAACAAATTCGAAGACTCGTGACAAACGAATCCTTCACTTCGTGGCTAATTTTCAACACACAAAAAAAGAGAAGAACAAGGAGGAAAAATACCAATCGTATCTCACTCCTATGGATTCCTTGAGCGGGGGAGTGTGTGCGTGATGAATCTATTTTGCTTCTAAAAAAGGAATGAGAAATGTAGAAGAAAGAGAAAGAAAAACAGTGAGACGCGTGCCTTTTTCCAATCTCGAGAAGAATGAGAGAGCCGAGATCTTAATCACAGCACACTGACTGACATGAACTGCCACTTGGTTGCAGCTGTTGTTGATTGCTGGCAACGATAAAACAACATGTCTTCAAGAATATTTTTTTACCTCACAATCCACACTCAGATATTTTGTGCGTAGTGCATAGAGAAGAGAGAGTGTGTGTTTAGCACTAATAAAAACTAACTTGTTTATGTTATCGTAATGAAAATGGAAAAGCAAATTAAGTACACTCTAGTCATAAGCGAAGGAAATATCTTGAAGGTTTTGAATGCATAAAAAACTCAACTAATAAAAACTAGCTTGTTTATGTTATCGTAATGAAAATGGAAAAGCAAATTAAGTACACTCTAGTCATAAGCGAAGGAAATATCTTGAAGGTTTTGAATGCATAAAAAACTCTACAAGCTCCATTATGAAGCTCCCACACTTATAATTATTATGTGTTCTTTGTGAACTACAGAATTTTGGCTATTTTTGGATATATGAGAAATTGCATTGCTCTTGCCTGGACTCCATAAATATAAATATCTCACAGTTGTATCACTGAAATCAAAAGTTTTTTTCCAACTGTTTGTGAAGTTTGACTTCTGGCGAAATTAGCTGTTTGATGTGTATCTCCTAGCTCCTCCGGGACTCTCTGGGTGTGTAGTGACTGAGTTTTTTTCTGGAGTGTCACTACATCGATTTGCTTTTAAATAATTTACTACGCACATCTCTCTCTTCTTGTCTGAAGCTGTAGAGAATATAGTCAGCCTTTGGTTGGAATAGAAGTACTCGAACTAATACCTAACATTTTAAAGTCGTTATTTTTTACTCATTTGATTATTCCCTTGACGGACGGATGGTTCATGAGGTTCGATGCTAAATAGATATTGGGTAAAATGGAGAGTTTTTTGAAGTCATACTAATTCTAGGGATGGTGTGGTTGTAAAGTTTGGGTGAAACCAGCTTGTCATTCTGTATTTAACACTGGAAGCCCGCAACCTTTTCACCGTCCGCAACCCTCCCCTTGACTTCCCATTTCCCCAACTTTGACAAGGAGTAAAGAGGTAATGAACCTTTGGAACCTTTCTCCCTTTTTAATGGATGCACACCTACCCGCTATAAATTTCGAGAAGACTCCTAGAAATATATTGATGTGGATACTCCTCTCAAGTTTTATACTCGCTCCCCTCCATTTTTTAGAGTGTCTTGTGAAACACTGAATTTCTCAAGAAATGGGATTGGGAATTGAGTTGAAGGGAGAGAAAAAAATGTAGCATTTCAGAGGTTGGGTTTAGAGTATCTATTTTTTCTGATAACTTTTTTCCTTCTGGGTTTGATGAGGAAATACAAAATGTCTGACTGTTGATGATAAGTGAGAGCAGACGCTTTTTTTTCCTGCAGCGGACTCGCTCCCCTCCATTTTTTAGAGTGTCTTGTGAAACACTGAATTTCTCAAGAAATGGGATTGGGAATTGAGTTGGAGGGAGAGAAAAAAAATGTAGCATTTCAGAGGTTGGGTTTAGAGTATCTATTTTTTCTGATAACTTTTTTTCTTCTGGGTTTGATGAGGAAATACAAAATGTCTGACTCTTGATGATAAGTGAGAGCAGACGCTTTTTTTCCTGGAGCGGTATAATTGGTAGACGTGCCGTGTGCGGTTCATTATGAAATTCAGGGGAAAAAATCGATGTTCCCAGTTTCCCTGTTCTTATGTCAGAGAAAGTTATGGTTGTCGGTGAGGAAAAGTCTTTTTTCAGACTGACTTTCATTTCCTCTCTGTCTGATCTGTACACAGAAGAGAGGATTTCAGAGACAGTCGTAGACATGCGGCTACAGAAGTCCTCATTATCATCCGTGGATAATATGTAAAACAGTGAAAGTTTTGGGGATCTTGTAATAAGCCATTAAATGCATGAGTGAGAGTGATGAATGATAATCACAGTATTTTGGATTTCTCTTTCTCTGCTGGAGAAAGTTGGATGGGGGAAGAAGAGCTAATTGAGATTAATGATTGGGAATGGCGTGCCTCCAATTTTAAATACTTATCGATACATACAAGTGGAACAGTGTTTGAGCACAATTAATCATTTCTCTACAGAAGACGAAATACCCAAACCATCTCACAAAGCCGACAACGAGGTTGCATAGTTTTTTGTTGTAAAAAATACACAGAAACAGAACAAAACTGTTCCAAAAACGCCTCTGACCGTGGCTAACATAATGTAGTCGTCACCATTAAACTAATAAATCATCGCAAAAATAAACTTGTGTTACACACGAGCTTTCCTGTGGTAAAAAAGATTTATCAACCTTCAATATTAATCCGGGGTTTAGACAAATATTTGGCAGAGGCACGGCTTCCACTGGAAAAATACTCGTGTTCAGAATACAGTGACCATGATCAATGATTTCGAGATTCTCGTGCACACGCAAGAACGTTGCAGCTTCGGGAACAACGGTCCATGTATGTGGCTCTTCAACCGCTGGAGAGGTGTATGCTTTGTGGTTTTTAACTCTTCTAAATAAACACTCTCTCCAGCTTCTCTCACTTGCAATTTTCAGACAGGATGCAGTACAGATGTGGTCTCCTTTGTAAAGATCATCAGTTTGACTTCTCACAGAGCCCTGTGGGTGCATACAGTGGCGCAAGGACTGTGTGCTCGAAAATCACTTTCGAGTCACCCAAAGGTTTTAATGAATGCATTCTTCCCCACTTGTGAAGCCTTCCTCACACATTGTGTACACAAAAACACACGTATTGATTACCCTTCCGCAGAGAAAGTAGCGAAGCTCTGTGTGTTTGTGGATGGCAAGTGTTTCCTTTCCAGAGACTGTGTACATGATTACAATAAATCATTGCCAAAAGCCTGAGTTTCCAGTCTCCCCGACTCCGATGCTTTTCCCTCCTGGCGATGATGCGAGAAGGACCATAATGCCAGACTACGCAGGACGACAACGGGTTCGCAATGAGGACCAGCATATTATTATGATTATACCGGAGTGAAAGTATATAACACTTTCTCTTGTAAAAAAGTGAAGAACAACCCTCCAAGGTACTGTAGCGGAGCACATACTCTTCCAGCATTTTGAGAACATGCATCGGCAGCCAAGTTTATGTGCATTTTCGGAATATATAATAAGGATTTAACTTTCCTCTCTTGCCCATGTCAGGACTGTGTGAGTGAAAGACAGAAAAAAAGTCATGCCCTCCAGTTCTTCAGAAATGTACACACAAACATAACTCTGATCTTTGAGCTTCGAAAAAGCATGTGTGAGTACACAACTTGTATTTGTTGAAGTGGCTGAGTTTGAGTTTGAATGCCACGGTTTTATTTTCTTTCATTTGTCTTCTCTGGACTCTATCTTGAAAAGAAAAGAATCCTCCGCCGTTTTATTTGCGTTCCAGTCAAAACAAGATTAAAAGCAGTGAAAGATTTTGAATTCTCCAATTGGAAATGTAAAAGCAAACAAATGCAAAACAGAGAGAGAGAATCTTTATGTGTTATGTAGAGAAATATGTCAACAGAGAAAAAAAGGGAGAACAAGGAAGGATAAGAGGAAAATGATTACATTTTTCTCTCAACTTCCTTTCCCAAGCATCAGAAAGGGTTTATAGCTTGGAAAAGGCTGGGAGAAAAATACAGAAAAAGAATAATCGAATCCGTATATTCCAATGTGAATCTTTTTTGGCAGCCAGTCAAAAGCGCCTTCCTTGTTTGTACTTTTAATCTGCAAAAAGTATGAGAGAAACGGATATGATCCTAACTCATAGAGTTGAACGAAAGTATTGCAGTTGTTTGGTAAAAAAAACTCTACGCAATTCGTTATGTAGTATTTGCACCACTTGTATTTTAGAACATGAAAAATTATATATGCATGATTTATTTTTCTACGCACACAATAATTGATGGTTACACACTGTCATTCATTATTATTCATATTCTGAACTAAAATCTTTGGGTAATTACGAGTAAAGATTGGTTAATGTGGGAAATCCAGGAGTGAACCATAAACCTTTTGTAATGTAATAATAACTTGTGGAATTTATTATCATTCGTGAAATATCTCTAGTTTTAGAAGGGAGTTTAAGAGTTATTTTTTTTAGTTCCTTCCTCCTCCACAGTTCTCCCACTGCTTCCTTCCTCTTCACAGGACTGACAAGGGAGTCAACGACAACGGGAAGGGTGAGCCTCCACACTTACTCCAAAAAAACCGCTGTTGTGTGTCTGTCTATGCGGTATTCCTGGAAAAGCCTTTTCCCCTTTGCAGCAATTTTATTATGCATTTTCCCTCCCTCCTTCCTCTCACAACGTCAGTAGTTGTTGTGTCTTTGGTGACAGAGTTTCGGTCTGGTGAAGAAGATTCTGCTATTTCATGTGAATTCCCTCCCCGAACTCACGGAGACTCACACACGTGGCCGCTTACCTAAGAAAATAGGAACGAATTTCGTATTTACACAAGGCCAAGAAATCTCGTGAAACACACGCTTAATTCTTGTACTGAAACCAACATTCCCACCGGAGCATCATCATTATTCTAGCCAACGGAAAGTGTAGAAGAGCAAGTTCTTTAGTTACGGATTGTTGATGAGAGCCACGATTTTGTCTTCCGCGGTTCATCATGATGACTAGCGAATTTTGTGGTTTCTTCCCCAGCCAGACATTAAAAAGTGTTGTACACTTTTACAGCTGAAATTTGAGGTGCTTCTGGTTGTAGCATTATGTAAATGGGCGTTTTATAGATTTCTAAGCTGGCTATTAGAGCGAAAAGAGGGGAGCAAAGTTTTATGAAATTTTCTCCGAAATTTATTTCCTCAAAGTACAAAACGAACTACACAACTGTACACACAAAGACTGGAATGTGCGTATAGTTATTAAATATTTTTGTTGATTTGTAACCCTCCACTTTCTACCATTCCCACCAGCACAAAGTGTATGTAATAATGTCATACAAAAAAAGATGAAACAGGCACCCTATTTTTTCTAAGAATGCTCTGAATTCGCATTTCATCCTGAATTCTTTCAACTTCAAAGAATTGAAACTTTAAAAAGTAACTGATACTTGTGTGATCTTCTGTTGAAGCCATTTTTCCATGTGAGTTTTGTACCTAACGTTTGGGGGGCTGGATCAATTGCATTTTCGAGTGGGATTTAATGCATGCATACACACACTTTGTGAGATAAAAAAAATCGAGAATACGTTGGGGTAGATGAAGAGTAACGAAAGAGAGATGAGATGAAACATGAAAACACTTGGGCGCACTCACTCGTGGAACATTGAATGGGAAAACGGTTTCCTCGTAACGACACAGACACACATACATATTATACGGTGTACATGCAATTTTTGAGCCTGCATCATAGAAGCTACTCAATTCAGAGGTACCCAATTGTCTTTAAAGGGTCACAGTCACGGACGACGCACCCTGCAGTCTGTGTCGCTCTCTGAGACACGAGAAATAAATGGTTACAGCTCACTTACACCAATAATTCAAGCTGCAACCAGTTTTTATAGTTTTCCACGTCCCCTTTACTTTCCATCGTCTAGACTCTATATATACCCATGTTGTAATAGAAATCCTAAATAATCTTTCCATGCTCGTTTTTTACAAACTCTTCCGTTTCACGATTTCTGTCGTCGTCCTCGTGTTTTCCCTTTTTTAGAATACCCGGACGCGGAAGACTCATTTCTTTTGACACATGACGATGCAAAAAAAGAAGAACAATAAGTCCGTCATTTTTTTCTCGTTCAGATCGATGCTTCTCAACTTTCACTGGTCAGCTTTTCTCAAGTTGACCACAAAATGGAAAACTTTTCCCTCCCTTGTCATCGGACTTTTTTATCTATTGTAATAACTTTGGAGAGACTGCCTCATATTTTCTTTATTCTCTATATTTAAAACTCTATTATTGTGGGGACACAAAATTTTGGTCGGATTTTAGGATTTATACATCTTTGGTATTTGCTTTTAAAGTTTTTTTTGTCGTCACAAGAGTAAAAGTATATTTCTTAAGTTTGTTGACAGCTTCCTCTTGCTCATTCTCCGATTTTGAGGGTGCGTCTTGAGGCAACCGGAGCGTCATTATTTGTTATGTCAATGTGACATCCAAAAAAATCTCTACGTTTTTCTCTTTGGTTTTAGAGGTAAAGGAAATGCATAATATTCTTTTACGTACAAGAACTCCTTCGGGAGCCCCGCGTTTCGGTTGGTGGAGGAGCCGCAACTGGATGCAATTATGTGTGTTATGAAGTTCTCTGCCGAAAATAGAAACACTCGAGAGAAGCTCAGAAAGTTACTCCGAAACTCGCTCCTTTTGATAAGGAGCTCAAACATTGAGCACTGCTCACTTCGACGTGTGCTTAAAACCGTGTGGAATCCAGAGACAAGGAAGTCAAAGCTTCAAGAGCTTTTTATCCTCTCCAAGTGCGACTACACAAATCGAAGACCAAGCACAAAAAGCACACTATTTTTGGCTGTATTGCTCCCGAATATTAGAAACATTTTGGGCTGGGAGTTGAAATTAAGATTTAAGTTTGCCATTGAGATTCCGCGGAATTCACACCGTGAAATAAGACACAACATTTCCCAAATTCTTTTCCTCTCTCGTACACGAGGAAATAATTCCCTGGGCTTTGGATACGCTGGAAGAGATGGTGTGTGTATGCTTAGCATAAAAAGTAATGAGTAATACTCCACTGCACACATGGAGAGGAGTGAGTCCGCCTTTTGTCCAACTTGATTACTTTTAATTTCACTCAAACTCTCCTCAGAGAGCGTTCCATGCTGAGATAAGTACTTTGACTTGGGATAACATCCACACAACTTTTTCAGCTACCTTCTCCCGCACAAAAGTGTAACTAACGCCTCCAAGTTTGCTTTTACAATTCGTGCTCGTGTTTCCTCCGAAGGACAACGGGTGAACGCTCCGGGAACGCATCGCAACGAACTTTTCTCAAAGTCAAAGAAGTACGAAGACTTAAATACATTTCCTAAGCTTGTGTCTTTAACAATCAGGTTTTTTAAGAAAAATATTTTCAAGACTTTCTCAAAGTGTCAATGCAACGCGTTTTCAGAAGACAAAACACTGAATTCTAAATGCAAAAGCGAAACGCGTGTCTTTGTGCTTTCACAATGAATTTAACTGCAGGAGAGATGAATGCTTTCCACAATTGTTTATTAGAAAAGTTTGTAGGCAAAAGATAGACTTGCTTAGGTGGATGTGGCGACTTTTTTACACTTTACAATGATGTCATGCTTCCAGTATTGCGCAGGACATTTTAAATGAAATACATTTCACTTCTCGGGAAGACAGACTCTATATCTGTAATGCTTAGTGCACAATAAGAGTTTACAAGTAAATAGTTGTTTTCCTCTCAAAACTTTTAAGCTGGAGCTAGAAAAAAGTTAGGAAAAACAAAAGTGTTGAGAGTTAGTTCAAAGTGAGAAAGCGTCTTAATAAAGTATAAAATACTTGCATAATGGTGATAAAACTTATTTCTCCGTAAATACCTTTGCCGTATGCAAAAATTTTTGGAAGCTACATCTTCTAAGTTTATATAAGTCTTTACTTTCTCCACTTTCTTACATTTTTGACTCTTTCCAACTCTTGTACTTTATTTGTCACATGGAGGAACGTCGCCGTCATATTTTGTTGGCTTCCTCGAATATCCCAACATATCCTTTCCATGTACATATACAACTTTGTTATTTTAAAAAAGCACAATGCTT
This sequence comes from Alloscopus bannaensis, assembly GCA_027743745.1. NCBI lineage: Eukaryota > Metazoa > Arthropoda > Collembola > Entomobryomorpha > Entomobryidae > Alloscopus > Alloscopus bannaensis. Next base: position 10,530 of record JAHZMW010003034.1, read on the forward strand.
TCCCCAGCGCTCTCTCTTTGATTAACAAGAATAACCATTTTTTCTCTCATGACATCATCATATCTCTTAATGTACAGACTGGAAGTGTACACAAGTCAATCCTTAACTCCAAAAGTTTTTAGAAGCACACTTCTCCATATATTTCTCTTTGAGAGAATAGTAAAGTCAAAAAAAGGTACGACGAGAGACTAAGATCAGTCTTTTTTACTTTCCCCCTTTTTTATCTATTGTATTGAGCTGAGGACAAAAAATGTGTGTATTGAACTGAAGGGAAAAAGCATTCATAGAATATGGAGAAAGTGTTTTTACTCAAAGTTTATGTTTATCCAGGAAAAGGACTTGAAGTGACTTTTCTTTCAAAGATATACACCAGGCAACTTTCACTTGAGCACATTTAGACACTGTGTACGCTCCATCCACATCACAATACAAGTCTCTTAACGCTCTGACTTTATTTGTAGTGAATGAAAAGCACCAGAGAGATACGGGCTGTGTCTTCGCCCTCTTTCTCGGAATGCATTGGAAATACATAGAGAGCGTAAAACACAATACTTATTTTTTTCTACTAAAAGACTTTTCCAGGATGACGGGAAATAAGAAGAGTTTCTGCCAAAAACTTTCTCCAATACGGATACACTGGGAATCCTTGGGAATAGGATGAGCGCAAAAAGTTCTTGGAAGCTTTATATTCTCATGTTTTGTTGTTTCATTCAAGTGAAAGTTGCTCTCTGGGCTCATTCCTGAAAGAAGATGTGCTCCAGTCTATAATCATAACAAGTAATGAGGGTAACAATACGCACAAAAAGAGTTGTCCCAGTGCAACATTAAACTGGAGGAAATTAGCCTGGCGTGTGCGTCCTAGCTTATTTCACTCCACTTTCTCCACACGACATATGCACGACGATTACGGAGTGGGCTATTAGGAAAGAGGACAATTGATGCGATATGGAATCACCACTAAAATGCACGAAATTATTATGCACATTACTCCCTCGCTCGTTGTCAGCATGATCATCGCGAACATCAACAAAACATAATAACTTGATCATTACACTCACCAGAATGCTTCTGGAGAAAGTAGAGAAAGCGTGCACATCTTGAGCACTTTACGTTGTCGAGTGTCCTATCAACTTTTACTTTTCCATCAGCACTAATGTGCTTTCCAGTGTGAAGAGTAGCGATCCACACTTTCCCCATTTTGGCAAC
>JAHZMW010003035.1:0-18069 GCA_027743745.1 Alloscopus bannaensis
GTAGCCGAGTCATTTATAAAATTTCCGCCAGATTCTATCATCCATCCATCCGCGTTTTCTTCATCTCTACCGCGTAGAATGAATTCGGTATAATGAGTTTTTTAGGCCAGGTCTGTACATATGTATACCAACGCCCCATGAGAGTGTATGTACAGACATTCGAATCTTTTTTTGTTCCACAAAATTTTCATCAAATTTTTATCATCTAGTAAGTTGTCGTCGTAAACTCATGCATTTATACACGCATATGTCAAACGCTCCGCGTATACTGTAGGGAATATGGATATTTGGTGGTCATAAATATATAAATAGCTTTCTAAATGTGTTTTCCTCCAAACGAAGGCAAAAGCAATGAAAAAAATGCATTGAAAAAAAGTGAGCCAGATCCCCTCAAAAAGTTTTATAAACGTAATAAAGACGTGGTTTAACTCTGTTAGTTAGTGATGCATGGAGAGTGAGCGGGGTATTGGTAAAATGCTAAACCATGAGAGTTTCTACTCCTCGTTTTTCGTCGTAATTTTCTTTCCGTCTCATCCGTCGTCGTCCTAGTCATCATCATCATGAGCTGAAGGAAAAAACGGGGGCTAATGAAAAGAAATTCCAGTGAAGAAAATTAAGCAAAAACCTGTTAGAGAAAAGCCGAGAGAGCGATATATATTTTTGTGTACGGTTTTCATGCGAAATGGGTTGGTGGGAGAGAGGAAAGGATGAGCTGAACCGTGATAAAAAGTAAAAGTAAGCAAAGGAGAGAAAGGAAGAAAAAGTTTTATAAAAAGTTTAACTCTCTTTCTCTCTGTTTTCTACCAAACTCTTGCCCTCGACGTGCGTAGAGGTATGTGCGTTTTTTGATGGATTTTCGAGGGAAAAATGCTGATGATGAGAAAGGAGCAGCCTCCCGAAAGCCCACTGATTATTACACTTTTTAGCATTCTAACATGAAATAGTTATTAGCATGACACAAGGCTGGCAGGCAACAGACGCTCTTCTCTCCTTGAAACAAAGTCAAATATAATTAGATGACTATGACATTCTCCTTTCTCTCTGTCTAAAACTGCTCCCACAATGACGATGGTGGTGGGATGTGATGAGAAAATGTGAAATGATATTGATGTGATTTCCCCAAGAAAAATATGAGTTCTACTTTACCCAGTGCGCAGAAAGCGTATGTGCGCACAGATAGGAAGAAATAGGGCTTTTATATATGTAAAACCGAGATGGAAATAGGAAAAGCATGCAAATGCAATCATATTAATGACGATGATGAAGATGATGAGATGGTGTAAGTAATGATGAATACATACATATCAGAGAGAGAAAAGAAAGTGGGAATTTTTCAGAGTAAAAACCGATCCATCATAGTCTCACTAAAAAAAAGTTGGGTTTCATGATGAAGACTTTTCAAAAGTTTTGAAGGCTTAGATATGTGATCAAGAGGAGCCAACGTATGATAATACAATACAAACAATAGTCGCTGGAAAGCAAAATCTTTCTTCCTAACATAGTTGTGGTACATGAAGCAAAGTAATATGGAGCTGAACATTCGTTCATTAATTTGTTGAATACAATTTAAATTAAAAGTAAACCTTGACCGCTACTATCACACCACAGGATGATTCCGACAATTCGATGGGTTTGGCTGATCGAGGTAATAGATTTGCTGTTCGTTCCGAAGAGTTTCTTACCTGAAAGCAACAAATAAAAACAAACACATTACTAAAAATTCCTCGTCCGTACAACTGTGAAATACAAACAAGACTTTCAAAAAAAACAAGTTTTTCTTAAATATAAGAATGCATTGCAGCGAAAAGCACCACAAATTACAGGATGCAACACCTAAATTTTCTTTGAATAAAGTCTCCTCCCTAAAAAAAGACATTCCTTCATGCCTCACGGATTCAGAAAAAGGCGACTTTCTTTCAGAAAAATAATGCCACTTTCATCTCCTTCTTTCTCTTTCAACCTAAGTGACTTCTCCACTCACTTTAAAACCTCTTCAACCAAAGCGCATTAGATGCAGAGGAACCCCCAATGCACACATTCTTTGTGTTTGTGCACGTATGCATGGATCAGATAGTTTGTGAGTCGTGATGAGAGTAATGCGTAGTTACATGCATTTACCATAGCTCTCTCCTCGTTTTTCCCTTTTTTGATAAGGCGACTTATTACATTACAGTGTGATATATTTTTGTGGGAAAAAGTCGAGAGAATTCAATAAAAGAAATATGAAATGAGTTGGTGCTTCTGTGAAACGCACATTATGATCCTCCACAATTCTCTGAATTTTCTCAGCACGGGACAAGATCATACATTTGTAATAGGAAAGTAATGACATAATAACATGATGAGCTGGAAAAAGGGAGAAAAACAGTAAATTTTGTGGAAAATTCAATTTTGACGGAGATAAGTAATATCTTACACACATGAGCATTATTATCACACATGTGTAGATGCACAGAAATATCAAAGTTATATGTGAGAAATGTGTGTATATAGAAATTGTTATCCTTATGATTATTGTTATGCGCACTCACACATACACACTGCTTGATGCTGAGAATGCACTCTGCTCACATGTACGATAAGGTTTACTGGAGTAGTCTATGCTCGTCCATCCAATTTCCCATAATAGTATAAGGTGCATGGGTACATGACCAACAACTTTTTCCACAACTTTTCTTTCTTTCTTTCTCCCTTGACGTTTTATTGTCGATTTTTATTATACTCGACAAAACTGATATATTAATTTTCCCCCTTTTCCCTCTCATCCTTTTTTAGCTTCTATCTCGAGAGAAGAGTACAATAGAAGAAAAGTGAGTAACCCATTCCCCAAAAAAACTGCTGGGTGCGCTCCCGATTATGGGTCTCGCAAACCCCCAAAGAATGAATGAATAGAGTAAATGAAAGCACTGTTTGTTGACTGGTCACTGCCAGGACAATCTAGTGTGTTTGTTGGAGCTGCTGGTATCTTTGATGACAAAAGAAATACAAGAACATTTTCGACTAACTAATAAATGACCTATCGTACGTATTTACTGTATCAATAATTTCTCAAAAACATGGCATACGGTAAGAAAATACATTAAAATACAAGTCAAATTTTTTATATGGTAAAACCGTCTTAATATATTACACAAATACTTGCAAGTATATACTAATTAATTCGGGCATGTGCATCATCTTGTAATCTGCAAACTTACGTAATCCAAAGCCAATTGCAACTTGCAAGGTAATCATTTAAAGAAAACATCGGAAACTACTTTCTTTTCAGCTCGTTCCAGAATTACCCATTCAGCTCACATAAATGTTCGAAGAGAAAGATAAAAATCCTTGATACTATTTCTGAAATCTACTGGTGGAGTCTAGTCTCTTTCTCAACATTGAAAAGCGAAAAGGAGTGAGTAGAGCAGACACATGAGTGCCATACCAATATCGCCCACACAAACGCACACATTACACATTAGTTTCTCCCCAGCAGAAAGGATATGTGAAAGGTTTTCCAGTTTTACTTTTGAGGAACCGAGACATACACAACGTGTGGTAACACCTATAGAGAAACGTTAGCTTTAAAAGACGTCATACGTTATTAGGCCCGCCATCACTCCAGCATGTTTCTGCTGTGACGGTGACACTTTACGCCTCAAGTCAACCCTTTGAATTGGAAACGAGTGCATATGTAGTTTTACCTCCAAATTTTATATGATTTGAGACTAGCCTCGTTTTATTGGATTACAGTCGCATTATTTCATACGTAAAGACATGTTCAAGCCCGCAGAGAAAAAGAGACATTGGCTGTCTGCCTCCTTTTATAGGCTTATCTCCACCGATAAACCATACCTTTGACGATGTGCTTCTCGTGACTTGAGATAACAAGTAAAAATTGCTTGTTCTCTTATTTGTCAAACAGTTTTACTTTTTTTTTTCTTTCCTGATGTTTATCACATATCAAACGAATTTATACCTTCCTACAAATGTTTATGAAACAAAAATCAATTGAATCTTTATTCATTTTGTACGCTGTCTCAGCTCTATTATATAAATTATGCAAAAGACCTTTGTATTATCCACCGATAAACCATACCTTTGACGATGTGCTTCTCGTGACTTGAGATAACAAGTAAAAATTGCTCGTTCTCTTATTTGTCAAACAGTTTTACTTTTTTTTTCTTTCCTGATGTTTATCACATATCAAACGAAGTGATACCTTCCTACAAATGTTTATGAAACAAAAATCAATTGAATCTTTATTCATTTTGTACGCTGTCTCAGCTCTATTATATATATTATGCAAAAGACCTTTGTATTTTCGCCGGCAGAGTGCTGTCATGATTGCTGTTGCATATCACTTTACGAAAGTGTGTATCAAACAAGTTGTAGCGTGGAACATGCCCTCAAGGCACAGCTGCTGAGTCTTTTGTGTTTTCTGAGACAAGGCTTGAGTGGAGAAAAAGAACTTTAGATTCTGAAATAAAAGACGGTCTGGAGAAATTCCTGGAGGATAAAAGAAAAAAGGGAAAGTTTCTCATTTGTAGTGGGCCCGCTGTCATAATCATGTCACAATACTTGGTAATTATAACGAGGACGATCATCATCCCCCTATCATGGACGTTGGGGCAGTAAAAATAAGGGTGGCTCATCGCTGGTATAAAAGAGTACATAAAATTATGAGATACAAGACGACGACGAGGGCAAGAACAGAGCATAAAATAATAATGGAGATTGTATGATGTGATATGAAGGAGAATAAGTTTTGATGATGAGCACAGTTATAAATGGAACGAGTCTGATAAACCACGCTCAAGGGTCCATCCGAAAAATATCTTCTTTTTATTTCGGCATACATTGCATTTTATGCATTTCCCGAGACGAGAGAGAAGCGAAATTTGTGCGCGGTTTTTGTCTTAATGAGAATATTTTCTTCCAGAAGAGGAGGGAGTGGCTGGTTGGAAGACTGGCTTTTATTCGGTCATTATTTGAATGGGATTTTCCCTGCAGCAATAATCAAGGTTTTTAAAAAGATATGTTTGGATGTGAGTAATAAGGAAGTTTCAAGAATCTTGCATTTGCTCCACAATGCAAATACAGAAGCTTTTAGTTACTGCGACCAGTACGGCTTCCAATGTGTAGTTTATACTCCGAAATTTAGAAAAATTGTAAGTGTTACGTTCCACACTACACGACATGTTTACCTCCTGTCGCTTGTAAGAGTTGATACACAGATATTGCGAGGCACAACTTGTAAAAGCTTATATAAAAATGTTTATTTATGTAAGAGGAAAGTAGTCATCATCCAAAACCAAATTATATGAGGCAACAGAGAGTACGCTCTACACTTTGCAATTAGTGGTAGATCAATGAGTAGATTAGTCATAAGAGATTTAATTCCCTAATGATTGGACATGACACGCAGACGGATTATTTCACTTGTTGGATAATTTGTAGCATTTCTCTTAAGTCGTAGTTACCGCAAGATAACTGGGAAGGAAGTGGGCTTAAATTACTACCTCAGCATTTTCAGTGTAACGACTTGAAAATTTCGGAAACTTTTTTTTCAAGTTGCAACTTGGACGTCAATATTATTTGTTTAGAGAAACTTATGGTATAATGACTCCAACAGGTCGAACCGAGGTTGAACTAAAATTGGTTTAGTTGAAATACATTGTTTTGAGATGGTCTCCTCGACCGTCTCTGTATCAATTATTCTGGCATCTCTCATTAGCTATCAAAGTCAACCTCCCTTTGTAAAACAATAAAAACCCATAGCTGTCCGTGCTGCCACACTATTTGATCTAAATAAATGCTTGACGCATATATAAAAGCACATTGATGTTTGTAAAAGAGTTTTCATCTTTCAATTAAAGTAACGGTGGGCGTGAGTAGCCCCTTTTTGCACTCGTGAACATACAAAAGACACGCTGAGGAGGATACATGTGATAATGTAATAATGGTATTTAAAGTATCTCACACACTCAGCAACTTTATGTCAAAGCCTTAAAGGCTCCATTTTAAAACTCTTTTCCGCACACATCCCCCTGCTCTCCTAATCAGAGTCTTGAAGGCATGCATGGAGGCAATTATTAGGAGATTCACTGAGAGTCGAAAACAGTTCACTGCTCTTATTTTCATGTGTGTCGTTCTCTGGCATGCTTTGTTTCCCACTATTGTCTCCTTCAGGACCATGGGAGGTCACACCTACTTACTGCCAAGCTATGCAATGTCAATTAATTTATTAATAAGAAAAAACCGCTAGTCCACTCTATATTATGTCGGTATAATAGTGTTGGATTGTGATTCCCACTAACGCACCAAAATTGCATCATATCTTTTGTAATTACAAACGAGATCCCTCAAAATCCTTCTCTGTATGCCCGGTGCTCCGCCACTGTACACATGCCACATTTTGTGGTTTTGCCACACATCGCGTGCACTGTATACTTTCTACAGGATTTTCTTCTAGCCCATTCCATTCCATCCTTACCACAACGGGATGCACTTGACTGATTGTGTTTGGGAAAGTGCGCCTGCTGTACGTAATGTACTGTGTACACCACCTTTCATTTATTGTGGTTATGTAATTATGGATGAGCCATTGGAAACCAAACGGCTCACTTACTATTTCATGTTTACTAAACGCGGAAGTAAGAGTTGGGATTGAGATAAGTACGTCCAATTTGTCATTTTAGAACAACATTTGAGCGAGTAAATACAAGCAGAAGCCATTTTCTCCTGGTCAATCTCTCAAGGTTTACATCCCACGAGACCCCAAGGTTTTGTGTTTTGTCATGTTTATCTTATCAAATCAAGTGACCACTACATAAAACTTGGCAGACAAAAAAGAAACGGAAACATTTCTTTCGAACATGTGGTAGTCATGCATGTGATTTGAGCATCCACAACAAGAACCAAGAACATGTACCACTTTCTCTGCCTCTTTACCCAAATGTTAGGTAGACATTCACAGGATCGTCCTTCTTTCCACTTGTCTTCATGTTTAGGGATATAGCAAACAAACAGTTGTACACGAAACAAGACATGAAACACCATTATCTCACTCCCAGTCAACATTTCAAGCTGCTTGCTTTCATTGCCTTGAGAAAGAAAGCCAGAAGACACAAACTAAGCACATTTTCTTGTCTCCACTCAACCAAAGAGAGAGAGACATGAGGCGCTATGATACTTTTTCCCTTCTTCTTTTTTGTCCTGTGTTGTCTCCTCTTCAGCACTATCATAATCAGCAGCTATGAACGAGACACATTTCTACCCCCTCTCTTATGATTATACTACTGACATTGGGATGATAAGGAGTAGGAAAAAGTATTTCTGATTCCAATACTGCTTACGTCATGGTATGCATGTTAGATATTTAGTCTATTCTCGAGCACAAACATTGTAATAAAAATAAAGTGATTTCTTCAGCAGTGAGCTTCACAAAGGGCTGTAATAATCATCGTCATATTGTGGAATGGATGAAAAACGCACAGTTAAGAGAAGAGAATCTCTCTGGTATCTATTAGTACTCTGCCATCGACAAGTTTTACGAAGACCAAGCCCGCATAACGAGGACCCAGATGATGACAATGATCCTCTACTCTCTCCTTGTGTGTCATGCCAAACACTCATCATCATCACTTTCACTGGAGAGAAGACGTACAGAATTACATACTTGTATAACATCCTCCCTTTTTTATTTTCTCTCTCTGGCATTTTTCTTTCGTCTGACGAGACAAGGGGGTATATAGAAAAAAAATGAATGAAGGGCATACTTCAGTTTTTGCTGCTTCCCAAAATAATATGTGAACATAACTAATAATAATATATCTATACGTAATTTTCGCATTCATCCATACACGCGCTTAATCCATTGCCTGCCACAAGATAAATATGGTTTTTCCTCGTCTCGTCGTCACAGCAGGTTTGAATTACTTTCAGAGATCCACAGATGAATTCAAAGTTTTTCCCCTGTAAGCCACCTGCTTTTTTCTACACGCAACCACAAATACATGATCACAGTTTTCCCTCTTTTATCAGAATTTGTCACTTTTACAACATTTGTCACGCAAAAGTATGAAGCTTCGTTAAGCTTTCCCTTTAAGAATTTTTTCCCTCTTTCCCCAAAGTCAACAAACAGTTTTTTCTATTAAGAATTTAGCATAAAAAGCAGCTCTCCTCGTTCAAAAAAAAGTCTGTGTACTTTGCGAGTGTAAATAGTCTCATCATCACCATTATGAATTCAAGCATGCATAAATATGATCTGTATAATTTTGAGGAGAGCAAGAGAAAGGGGAAAATTGCGGAAGTTTAATAGGCATATGAATTCTTGTCACGATCGACCGTGAGAAGCGGCGAATCATCAGCATTCCAAATTCAACACACACACACGCTCACCGTTATATGCGGTGTGAAATGTGGAAAATAAACATCGTTCAATGTGGGACGTTTTTTCCTTTCCTTTGAAAATCCAGGAAAAGTCTTTTTTAAAAGGAGGTCGGGGGAATTTTTTAAGAAGAAAATTGTGCGCACANCTTTCCTTTGAAAATCCAGGAAAAGTCTTTTTTAAAAGGAGGTCGGGGGAATTTTTTAAGAAGAAAATTGTGCGCACACCTTTCCCTTCTTTACAAAATTTTCATATGCATACATCGCCCCTGATGAAATTTGCATAAGAGGAGAAAGCAACATCGAAGAAAGCCACCAAAATATTATGTGTGTATACAAGCCCCAGCATAGAAATCTATTCCACATAGCTCAATTTACCATTCATTTCACCCACTATATGAGTTCTACCATGCATTCCTTGAGTGGTGAGATTCTTTCCCTTTTCTGGACGAAGAAAGGAAAAAATTCTCCAGCATTTGGCAAACGACGTCTCCCTTCATGTGTTCATCACGACCGTTTTTCCACCACCACTCAATTCCATTTGTAGGAAGACACATTCATTCATCAATTCATCCATCCATCCACAGCCATCCATTTTCATATTTGTGCATTAGTACCGACGACGAACACATTTCCCACACAATGACGGTTAGCGAGAAAGAGAACACGACAGCAATATTACGGTGCTAACTAGTGATATATCACGTGGAAATACGACATGTTCCATTTTCAGAAAGAATTCTCCCAGAAAACAGCTCCTCCGAGTTTCCCCTGAGTTTCACTCCAATTCCCAGCAAGCAACTGAGAAAAACTTGTGAAATTTACAACTGAAACGTACATTAGCAGTAGCCACTCACTCATACACACTAAAATTTTTAGCTACATATCTTCTGTCGACGGATAAAGTTTTTGATATATTTTTTTCCATTCCCAGTTATTCATGCATTTTTTCCTTTGAATTTTAATGCACTTTTCCCTACTCCGATGTCCGAAATGTCCGAGAAATGCTCCCCATTAGCATACAGACTTTTTTCTCCGCGGCAGTTTATTTCCCTGTAGACAAGACTCATCCCATTTCCAGTCTGGCAGCCGGACACACTATTTCTCCATTTATGGCCACTTCTTTCTTCTCTTTCTGTGTCCCCGTCGCGCTGGACATTGGAATATTGGAATTGGATTGTCAGAAGTTGTCTATGTTCTTCCCTCTCTCTCCTTCGATTTCGATATTATTGTATGCAAACAGGAAGGAAAGAATATTCTACTAGTGTGTGTGCACAGCGTGACTTCTGGATTCGGTTGCTCGAAAATCATTCAAAGCAAGAGGAAAAAAGCGTGTACACTTGTAGCCACTGGAGAAAACACACGTACACCACACTTAAGAGGAAACCGCCACAGGAAAAATTCACATAAAAAAGGGTAACAAAAAGAAGAAAAAAAGATGCAGAATCGAGGAAGAGCTTGGGAAATAATATGGAAAATGCATACCTAAGTAGTTCAATAATACATAACGATACATTCATGTATTCAGTCATCCACAAAAATGCACATCTCCCATAACACAAGATTTTTTCTCCAGGAAAAGAAAAAGGCAAGAAAAAATTTCTTCCCTCTTTCTCTTCGCCCTTTTCTATCAATGGCATTACATTGTATTGGCATTTTTGGGTGAAGGAAATAAAAAGGTCTAGTTTGATTTTTACAGAATCCCATGCAAAAACGCTAGAGAGAGACAGAAAGAGAAAATAAACTTGTGTTCGTCTGTAGATGTCTTGTTTGAACCTTGTCTACCTCCACACATTTTTCGGCTTCGGAAACATTTCAAAAAGTTTTTTTCCTTACTTTTTGGATTTTAAAAGAAAGTAAATGTAGTGGATGTTTGGGAAAAGAGGGTAGAAAAAAGAGGAGGATATATAGTTGGATAATAAAGCTAAAACGCCGCGCGGTCCATAACAATTCTATTTTCAAGAGGAAAGAGAGCGCTTTTCTCCTTCCTCTATCCCTTTGCATTTCCTTTTGTGGTTGCAGGTCATAAAAATGTCGAACCTCTGACAAGAGAAAAAGCAAGTTTTGCATTCACGTTTCTAACTATACAGCTTCTTTGAATTTATTCGAATTCAAAGTGTGCACATACCTTGAACAACAGTTAAAGTAGAAAAAATCAACTCGAATCTATTTGAAAATTCAAAGCCAGAATTTTATGAACGAGTAAATACACGGCATTAGGTTCGTCTTCAAAATGTCGAATTCGGCAAGACTTCAGGTCAGAAATAACACAATTCCAATATAGTTTCTGTCACTCTTCTTATCATCCACATCTCGTCTCATCATCTCCTCCATCTTCCGAGTCATTGGAATGCAATAATTCCCAACTTTTGTTGGTAGAAATCCAGTGACATACACAACATCATCTCATTGTCTGACTCCTTTCTCTGAGAGAAGGGGATCATCGCACTCTACAACTGGCACTCAGCACTGAATGTGTCTTTCCCGAAAGAGATACAATGTCGAACAAGAGGAACACAGACAAAGTAAAAGGAAAAAATCAACTCGTCAACATCCATTTCCCCTTTTGTTGTCTTCTAAAAAATCCAGAGAGAGAGAGAGGCTGCAAGCACAATTTTCACATACGCAACGTGTCTTTTTTCAAACCATTTTTCTGTTATTTCTCTCAATGGACTTATTGCCAACAGTTTTCTCCTCGAATAAAATACACGAAGCCTTTTCCCTTCTTTTTGAAGAAAAAAGATGTCCTTTCATAGATATGTTTTGTGCTTCTTGATGCATTTTACTCCATTTCCTGGAGTGCTTCCCCCAGTTTTATTTTGAGAGTATTTTGTTGTGGGACAAGAAGGGCAAACAATGGGATAGAGAAAAGAGGAAGAAGAGAGAGTTCATGAGAGAGGAGAAAAAAAAACGTAATAAACACAATAAATGCTTGACAATGTTGCAGTCGCTGACAAGAATAAAAAAACGTGTGGTGATACATATTGGGCAGTTATTATTTGGAGTTGAATTATTGTATGAATTTGAGTCTTTAAAAGTCCGGCTCAGTTTCGATTACACATTGAATCCACTAGCAAAATTTTTGGTTCTTGTTATACCATAAAGTTTAAATTTTTTAAGGGTCTTAGAAACCTAAAGTTGCTCCATTTTATAAAACACAATTAAATGGAGTACATACATATGAAGGTTTGAATTCACCTAGTTGTACATCAGAAGCCATATAATGTACAAAAACAATTTTCTTTTAATGAAATGATGTAACGTTACCACCGTTAAATTATACACGCTTTAGTAAAAAAACACAATCCTCAGATTTCTGTTCTGATTTGAGAATTCAAAAGGATTTTGCGTTTTAATGGTCCATTGATTTCACCGAATTCATAAGCTGGGAACTGAAATTGCACATTATTTAATTACAAAGGTCCTGTCATCACTCATCACGTTTATTCTATTTCACCCGAATTTAATTCTCCTTAGGAAAGATGAGCCTGTTGTTCCCTATTACTGTGAAACAATTATTGAAAATCCCATTTTTTCATGTCAGATTTACCGGGACATTTGCCTATCCACAGGGACCACTCCACTTCATATCAACACAAAACAAGTGAAGCATGACCTCAAAAATGATTTTTCACTGGTTTTTACGCCCGACTTTTAGAGAAAAAAATATAACAAAAAATGGGATAATTCATGTAAACTTGGTTAACCTTTTTCAATAAAAAAATATTGCCAGATGCAGATCCACTGCATTTTCTACATTTCGTAGGAAATGGGAACAACAACAGCCATCCCTTCTGTGTGAGGATGACTTTTGACTGTCACTTGCTCCATTCACATAGTGTGGATGGTGAAGTGCACTTGAAAAACCACTCATCTCTCATGTTCCAGTCAGTCTCTGCTTTGCATTTTCCATTTGAGTGAGGGTGAGCAAGTGGGATGTGGAAAAGCGGATGTCGAGAAGATTCACGATCATCATCGTCATCTTCACATGAAAAGCAGAGTTGATTGATATAAGGGAAGAAAATTACAAGTTACAAATTACCCACGGAGCAAAAGAGCAAAAAAGGGACCACATCTGCTTGCCTTACAAATTTTGCATCTGTTCACTTTCATTCACTGTTATGCGTCTGTAAATTGGAAACTTGCTTTAAACTTTCAACGTCATCTGAACGTGTGCATTTTGACGGAGTCTCCCCAAAACGAGAAAGGAATAGCAGGTTGATTACTTTATAAATGTTAGTAAATTGCTCTTCTTATCTCACTGAGGTAGTGGTCCCTTTCCTCGCCCTGCTTTCAATGACGTACTCTGCGGATGACTCTGAGAAATGCCATAATTGGCCTTGAATAGCGTGGTGAAGTGGTGTTGCTCATTGTTTGGAGTAGCAAAACGTATCATCTGTGGCAATTAAGAGAGTGAGAGGGAGCACACTTCATAACTCAATTTGAAATGGTTCTTCCCATTTATCAATTCATCGTCAAAGTCAAAGTCGGTGTGGTAGCAGAATGGAAACACACGTTTAGCGGTGGTCTAGTGAGCTCCATTCAAGAGCTTACATAAGCCTTGCATTAGTGTAGACTAGTTACATCGTCTCGTGGTTGAAGAGCTAATATATGCAAATACCAGTGTACAAAGGGATTATGTGATTATAAAGCTGTTGTGTGAGGATGGTGGGATGGGAGAGTCAGTAAGCTGATTTCAACCTTGTTAACTTCCAAGATTACAAAACTTGTGCGGGTTATCGGAAACGGGACCTGTGTCTTTCGACCTTTTCAGCTTTGCGACCGGATGCTAATTAAAAGTAGCTTAATATGAATAAGTTTTTGAAGAGAAAATTTAAAAAAATATCTGTCAGTTTAAATTGACTAAAAGAAATTTTAGTTGTGAATTAGCTAATCATTGATTTGTGTACTCGGATTATGATTTAAAGTTAAGAAGGAATGCTCTCGGTGGCTTCAAGTAGAAGATGCTTCTGTATTTATACTAGAAGTTGATGTGGTCGGGAAGCATATATAGCACGCTGGTAAAAGTTAGTCACACAACCGCCTAAACATTTAGAAGCAATCATCGTAGTAAATATAAAAATCCTACACAACCACAAAGCTCACAATTCAGTCCCAAGAGTGTGTGCGTTTGAATACAGAACTGAGTTCTAATACTGCAAATGAAACAGTATTTATTGGCGGTCATAAAAGTCGGATTGATATCCTCGATAAACGCCTCGTCGTCTTACTTTATGACTGCCGTTATTGCACTCATATTATTTGTGGCCTTTTATTTGATTCCCATTGTTTCATGGCTAATTGCCCTCTCTTCACATTGACCCTTAAGTGTAACTATGGGATTATCTCTTTGCACTTTGTTTGGAGAGCACTTTCGCGTGTGCGCACATTCCAGTAATAATCCTCTGATCGCGAGGTTTAATTCAATAAGATTCCAATTTCTTCAAATGAATCGTAATCATCACCGTGTAGCCATTAGACGTTCATTCACAACAGCCTATTTCCCCATTAAGCGAGTGTTACGCAGCCTGTAATTGTAGGCGAGACCCATTCATCTTTCAGCTGAGGAAAAGCGGAACAATAGAAAGAGAGAGAATTCTCTGCTCGGATTGCAGAAGGTAAGCGGGGAGGAATCTGAGAAGAGTGGCGAGGGCAAGTAAATAAATAAAAGTGGAATCAGTGCCGTTCCAGTGTGCTGTAGGAGTGTGGTGAAATTGAATTAAAGAGGCACAACAGGGAGACCTTGAATGCAATAAATAAGTAGCGCTGAGAACACATAAGTTGCAAAGCTTGGCTTTCCCGGAGAATTAAGACGCTCTCTTTCTCTCTATCTTTCTGGAACTCAGAGGAATCCGTTCTTGTGCACATCATACAAACATATAGACGCAAGAGACTATGCACTGCTTAAGTAAAAAGGAATTAATCTCTAGACACAAATGAATTTTCTCTCGTTTCCTCCATGCACATTCTAGAAATTTTTTGTAACGTAGCATTCTCTCAACGTGGAACAGATTTTCTCCAGTGCAGAAGGAGTGAGTCCTACTTCAAAATCTTCTCAAGATGAGCCTGCCTAAAAATTCAATTCTCCGATTCGCATCGGTGTATTTGGGTTCTCAAATTAAAATTCGATTTATTTACTTTTCACCACCGACTTTCATTCATTTTAATCACACCACTCACCATTGCCATCATCCTAAAAATACATGAAAAAGAGGAAAGATACAAAACGCAATTTCCTCTACTGAAATCTCCCGTAATTCTCTGGTTCTTCTGGTATCACATGAAAGCTAAAACCATGCTGAGCTCTCTCTCACTCTCATTAGTCCCACTTGAGGAAAAGCATTTCTCCGATGACAATGCCTTCTCACGCAAATCCCAGAGTGTTCACCGAGCTCCATTGTTATATTTTCGCCTAAACAAAATAGAATGCACTTCAGCAAGGGAGAATTTTCATGGGACTGTCTCGGAAAACAAGTAAATGATGATGGAACGATTTTGCATGGCATTGCAACCTATAAGGCCGTTATGAAATACGCATAGGACAGAGTGAGCTTGCTTTTAAAGCAAAGCCGTGTTCTTGTTTTTTTTACTCCAAAGAGTCGTCGTCGTCATTCCCTTTTTGGGTTTCAACCTTTCTACACTTGTACACACACACAATATCCAGACAAATAGTAGGCAGACACACACAAGTATGAAGATGAAGGTAATGATAGAGGATGATGGTGTGGTGCATGCATGCAAAACAATTTGGCTTTCACGCTTTGATAATTCCGATAACAGTTGTTGTGCGCTGCGTTCCAATGCGTAAATAATAACAATGTAGTGTGAGTGTGTGTGTACACAAGGGCACACATGCATTTATCGCATGCCAAGCCTCTTTTCAACACAAAATAGGCACATGTTGACACCCACACACAAGCGTGTGGCATGCCATGTTTACACACTTGACTAAAGTAAATCTTGATACAAAAAGCCGATTACAAAATGCTTGCTCATTGTCTGACGTGTGTGTGCACAATGCGATGCTTTGCATTTTGCTGCTTTCACTCTCGGTTTATGTGTCTCAAATCAAGGTTACTCACTCTGAACTCTCCTTTCTTCGACGAGATATGCACCGCGAGCGCGGCAGGAAAGAAAGTGCATATTCAATGGAATGTGCATAATTTAATGGTTACATGTCTTCCAAGATTGCATCACAAGTATACGGAGCCAATTTCTTCAAATGCTAGCACATGCATTTATGCCGGTATGGGTATTATACACATAGGAATTCTTGTTTTTTTCTGCTGCGCCTTTTGATGGGTCTCGTGCCGAAGCTTTGAGAAGAAGCCGGCATGCACGATATGATACCATCTTAAGCGATTCCAGATCAAGCTCACTCAACCATTTCAACAAATGACATGGCCATGATTTTATTGATGATTTTCATGTCAAGTGAGCCGTGAAAAGCTCGAGGAAGCCTTTAAGACAGGTTGTTTGATGCAGCATCCTTCCTCGTGTAGTTTTCTCTACCTGACCTATTCACCAAATTGAATGGGATGTGTTCCATCTTCAATAAAATCGTTTTTCTCTCAAATGGAAAGTGACTTGGCACATATACCTTTTTTGTTTTAGCTTCTTAATATCGTCAAATGGATTTGAACTAGTCTCTCTTTATCCCTCGGCAATATTGAGAAAACGTGCGTGTGTCCTCGGAAGGAGAGGTGTTTTATTAAGATAACACAAGCAAATGGGTGTCATTAGCTATCATCTTTTTTCAAAATTGTCTTGAGAGACGCTCAAGAGGGCAGCCACCTCAAATCCCATCATTTTTCCTCTTCATTTAATCCACGAAATCTAGTGAGCAGATAATTAGGACGAAGAGGCCCCATAACGAGAAAAACGAACTTTAACGGATATCGCCGTTAATGGTACGTTTTTTCCTATCCTTCCCTTCTTTCCGCACTAGATGAGCATGCTATACACCTTCATCGCCACAGAGTTCTCTTTTAGAAAGCTCCTTCTTTTCCTATTTAATAGACCATTAAGGATTTCCTCTCCAGAGTGCGGTTAACTTTTATGCACTCTCTCCTCTCTCACGTCTTTTTATGTGCGGGAGAAGGTGAGATTAAAAGAGAAAAAATATCCTCATCCGCCAACCATTTCATCCGGTGGATGATCATGTTTTTCGTATCGTCATTTGTTTTACGGTCTTCCTCTTTCCCTCTCTCATTCTGCGGTGGAAGGGCAAACACAATCATAACAGCCATTCTTAACGTCTTAATTTTCGGTGAAGATCCCAAGGAAGAAAGAGAGAAAAAGTCACAATAACGACCCGAAATACACAGGAGGCGAGGAATGGGCATTCAGTTAAAATATGAATAGCCTGTATTTTTAATCTTTCATGGGGAAAACAAGATTCCTCGAGAAAACGGCAAAAAGACGTTTTGTGCACTGGCTGCGTTGTGTGGAATCCCAAAAAGCAGCAACATTTTCATTTTATAATCATATTCAGAAAGAGAGGATGGAAAAAGCTCCTTGTCTTTTCGACAACAGCCGCGCTCGTTCTTCGCTAATTAACCCTTTTTCACAACACCACAACACAGCTCTCCTTGAATGCCTCTGCACCCTGCGAGTGAAAAAGTAATTAGAAATTTTGTGGTAAAAACGCGTGCGAGCGAGAGGAGGAGAAAGCGTTTCTATCTCAAAATCCTGCTCCCATATCTCCTTTTCTCTCATTCCTCCAAAATCTCTGCTTTTGACTCGTGGTGGTGATGATGATATAATTTTTGGAGGAAACGGCTTCACAACAGACACACACGCAAAGCAGTTTTTGGGAATGATTAACCACCAAAAATATTCCACCAAAGTCAAGAAAACAAGGAAGGATAAAAAAAAACAGAGAGGGATATTATGATGGTTGGAAGAACGGCAACAACTTGATTATACACAATAATATAAATATTAATACGGAGAAACGTTAATAATACCTTTTTACACGGATACGGATGAATGAGCATGGAGCTGGTGGGAAAGTCAAGGAAAGTGTCAGAAGCAGAGGAGACGCCTTAAAGCATCATCACAGCGTGGCAGGGTGCCGCATTCTACTTTCAGCGGAATAACAGGAGCTGAAATGCTGTCAGTGTGCTGCTCCAAGAGAATGCCTGCAGTGACGGTGAGATTGAGATGCTCTTCTTTTAGTGTCTGGCTGTGATGTTCAGATATTGATTAATCAATTAGTATTCCTATCTAATTAGCGAATGGGATCGTAGAGAAACTGAGGAGAACATGTACGCATCTCCCTGTCTCTCAACAGTGCGTGTGTAGACAACACAAAATCCCACATGAACCAGACAGTTGGAGAAAAGCTTTATGTCTGTTTCTTTCGTCCTTTCTCTAAATCTCATTCCCTTCATCTGCTCCTTCGAAATCTCTGCCATTCGCGCAATGAACAAATAGAGCGTACACTCTCTGAGGCTGAAAAGAAAATGTATAAAACTCCCCAAAGCCCAAAGGAGGTGTGGAAGCTCTCTCAAAACTGAAAGTGAAGTACGTATTCAGTATTCAGTTGTTGTTTCACACTCTCAATGCGTTGTTTCATTCATTTTGCTCTTCATTGAGTCGGTCTTCATCACCAATCAATGTCATCAATACGGAAACCCAGTGGACAGTAGTGAAATTTGTCCATGGATGCAATTCAATGAGAAAGTTATGAGGTAA
>JAHZMW010003036.1:0-12556 GCA_027743745.1 Alloscopus bannaensis
AAATAAAGCTGAAAGGTAAGAGTAGAATTAAAACCCGACCGTCCAGTGAAGAAGTGACTGCAGCGATTGTAATAAAGTCGTTGTTGCACAAAGACAGGCTATGTAATAGTGGTAAAAATGCACTCTAAAAATAACGTCAACCCTAATAACATGAAATGCATCACACCTTGTCGAAATAAGTTAACGTGAGCCATTACAATTCACGAGTTCATAAAATTTCTTCCCGTCAGCCTAGTGTACGTTTAGCGATGATGACAAGTCGACGGGAGGACGTGTGTCAAGTCGTGATACAGAGAAAACTCTTATCACTTTCTGATAACTCGGAAAGTGCTGACATGATGCGTGACTGCATACAAAAACATATAACGCTAAGGTATACAGACATACAAAAGTACATATGCTTTTGTGCAAATAAAGCATTTTGGTGTCCGTATTAAATATTATTGAGGACACATTACACACTCTTCCAAGAAGGCGATCAGGACGAAGAAGAAGAGAACAATCTGTATCGGAAGTGAGTAGACAAGATTGCTTCTTCAAAAAAAACTCCTGCACCCATTGACTCAAACAATTTAAACATTTTCAACACATCATTTGAGCTAGTACATTGTAGTGTGTTACTACAGTTGTCATTTGTACCTGAAAGGAGAAGAATCCTTTTTCATAAATCACTCCATCAGTTCCGTTTTCGGTACGTGTCTGTGACAAGTCGCTTGTATTTGCACTTTAAAAGCACCTCTGATTTAGATACGCTTATGTACAGAGAACAATTATGTTTTCGAGTACACATTTTCTTATCAAATCACACAACCATCACATATAACAAATACGCAAACGCTCACACACTTTTTGTACACGATAACGGAACATGTATTTTTTCCTCGGATTTCGGGATGTAAAAATAGGTATCGTACGAGTTTTAAACCTACCACAGAGTGAAATACATCACAGATTACAGCACTTTTCAAAATAATCATGTCGAATGCTTTCAAGAATCATCATCATCGTCACTCAATCAATTTTGAGCTTGTCTTCCCTGAATTTTCTCACTAACTACAATAAAAATATGTATTTTCCAATGCCAAAACGGACTACGCGCTTAAAAATAGTAAATTTTATGCTCGTTGAAATATCTTCCTAGTAGGAAAGTTCCTACATCCTCTTAAAATCCCAACGAAGAAGCATTCTATCACATATTATAATGGTAAACGATTGTGCACAATTTAGATAAAAGCATTGATTAGGACGCAGTTTCAAGTATGCTATGTAAAATGGAAATTTTTACTATGTCATGATGATGCAGACTCAACTGCACAAAGGAATTACCTCATTGTTGTCTCACTCCAGTCGACGCAGTTTTGCGGTCCTAGTACACACACGAAGGGCAGAGAGACACCATCAAAAACCACAGACACATAACACAACTCCAAAACACAAAAATTTTGTTCATTTTAGCAAACTCTAATTGGCGAGCAAATTTTGTATACCTAATTAATTGCTTCACATAAACACTTCATTTGCCAAAGTAATGTGTTGTAATATTGACATAAGGAACTCGATAAAAAATGAAATATGTACATGAAACTCTGTAATACTGTGAGTAGCGACATGTGCATGCACAAAGGAGCCGAGCCTTGCGTTTACGTTTTGAGAAGAACACAAAATATTTGACGCTCGTTTTCCTTGAGACGCTTGGAGCAGACTGATTTTTCCACTCATCAGCTCTCGTGTAGTTGGAGCCTGCACAAAAAGGCAAACTATAGTGTCTTTCATCTTTCAAGCTCCAATATTATTATTGTGTGCTCAGAACAGTCAGAGAAGGAATAGAGGAAACCTCAAAACACTCCGTGTTCTCTTCATTAAAAAAACTCCTCGGAGAGATGAGATAACCTTTAGTACACGCACATATCAGCTTACTTACGCGCATTAAGGGTATGTAACTCGCTGAATGTAATTTCTCACTCAAGCGAGTCTTCTCAATCGTCTGTAACCAGAAAATGGGCTTCTGTCTCTGCTACTCCAGGAAAATGATAAAAATAAGGTAGTACAACGTAAGTAAATTTGGGGCAAGCTGCAACTAAACTTTAGATTTTTTGGCAACCGCAATATAAAGTGTTGTTTTTAGACTTTACTCCCTCGTGTATCAACCTGATCGCAATAATGATTAAAGCAATGAATTAACCTCTTTATTTGCTTTTAATAGAGAAAGATTGAGAGAAGAGTGTATACGCCTTTTTGGCTATGTTAAAAAAAGAACCGACGCTTGCTTTTTTTAAATCTGCTCCGTTTCTGGTTTTGCAACAATTACGATAAAGATTTTCTCGGAACGGTAAAAAAGTAAAGAAACGAACATTTATGTGCATAGACATGTGCAAAGAGATGTGCAAAGAGATGTGCAAATGCAAATGAGAAGTTTTTCCATTGCTTTTTTTGCTCTAAAAAATAAATGCGGGTTGAAGTCAAGTTTTGCTTTTTAAAGGCGTGTGGTTTATAATAACTTAAATACACAAGTTTAACCGCATTTGTATACCTTGAGGACACAAAATTTGCTTTTTATTGCTTTCTTGTTTCTTCCTCTATCAAGAGAAAGCATCAGGCGAGTTTATACAATTCCGCATCTTTATGGCTGCTTTTATAAGCGTGTGTGCACACAAAGGAATGTTTCTAGTTTCTTTTCCAGTGTTGCGTAATTCCATCATCATCATTATCGCGAATGAAAAAGTAAAAAGAATTTAAGCTCATTGTACAAATAACCGGAGGGAAAACGTGCATTTTGCGGCGATTTACGAAGAGAGTGAATGATGATTATGTGAATCGAAAGCAGTTTTTCGTACCAGAACACACAGAGAAAAACAGAAGAGACGAATTTTTCACTCGATGAGGCTCAGTCAGGGAGAATAAATATATTTGCGTTTAATTACACTTTTCTAACATTTTATCGACTTTCTTCTTCGGCTTGCCGCAGATAAAATCTGTAGAATTTTGCAATCTTCTACCACCATCAATCGATCCCATTTATTCATTGGATTTACAACCAGAAAAGAGTGCATCTTATACAATACTGAGTGTGTGATGTGCACTCCTTGATTAATTGTGACCATCAAATGGTTTGTGCACACAACTTAAGGAATTTCTGGAGTGAAGGCGTTTTTTTGCTTTAATCGAAAGTGGATTGCAAAACGTGTAATTACAAATTGCAGTGTTTTCTCAGCAATATCGCGATTCATTCCAGCATCCAGATAGTCTACCATAAAAAGCATGGATTTGTGTGTAACATGTGTACCCGTAAATACATGCACTTGCCCGGTGAGCGACTATGAAACGAGACCGCACAAAACAGTTTCATGCTTAAATATTCCAGTCATTTGTAAACATTCACGTACTCGTCAATTACATGGTGCCTATTATTATGTCGGTGGGATGCCTTCCAACTTGGGAAGTTGTTTAAACTCTCGTGGTATAGTTATGCTATAAATAAGTATACTTATTACTTTTACTTACAGATTCGGGGATTTTTGGATGGCGAATAGCCACTGATGATGTTAAATGAAGTGTTCCAGTTTTAAGGACCTGCTGCTTGTTATAATAAATTAGGCTATAAATTCTAATTTTCAGTTATATTTTGAGTAATTTCTATAAAATTAGGGCCTCACATATTTTCATTCTAAGTCAGCAGTGGAGGTTAATGAAAATGAGGAAGATAACCTTGAAGCATATTAACACTTAAACTTGCAAACAATCAATGTGACAAGTGTCACGGAGTAATTTTACAAGATGAGTTTTACGTGCAAACGTTTAATTATACTGCTATAAATTATTGATTATTCAACGTGCGCAGCGAACGGTTCTAAATGTTTATGATTCTCAGTACGTGACTTGCGCCAGCTATAAAAAGTATAATATCTATTCTTCTAACAAAACAATTTTGCCGACAGTTGGACAGGGCGTGATTCTTATTAATTCGCATTCTTTGAAATCATAACAGCACACCGCAGTGGTCTATGTGTGCCACCTGCCACCTAACAATACCGTTTTGTGTATGGTATCTCTAATCCTTGTTTGCAATTTATTTATAACAAAGTGTGAAGATATGGAATAGACAAACGCATGCACACAGTAAATTGGTTTTACATAAGATGTTATCAAAATATATCGTATGCGAATTGTGACAAAGAAAGAGATGAGACGGAGTACAACAAATGACTCTATTTGTCGAGAGCAGGCAACAGGTTTTATTTGATGGGTCATAATATACCATGAAGACATAACAATGTGATTTTTTGTGTCACACGCAATCAATTCTTTGCATGAATTAGTTGAAAAAGTGTCAAAGAACAAATTCAGTGTGATTGGATCCTGAGATATAATGGTGATGATGTTGATGATGTCAGCATACTATGTGCCGTAGATGTGCTTGCTTAAAGATAGGTTCGCTAAATCGGTAGCTATTCAACAGTATAATTCTTACCAATAAGTTTACACCCCAGAAAATTGTCCGTAAAAAGGATATCCACGTTCGTTTGTGACAACTAGCTGGCGCTGACGCTTGGGTCTGGATATGCGTAATACAAATAAGAAAGTCTTGTAGAAATTCAATTTTGTGGATTCGCAATTTTAGTTGAGAAAATCCTATTTAGGTCCAATTTATTCAACTTGGCTGGTTGTGTTTTGCGGTTCACAGAGTTGAGAAGTACACAACCCACACGAAATTTGCACGAAAAAGATTGCACTGCTCAACAACAACACTAACTTCAGAGTTAAGGAAGGCAAAACACAAAATACAATAATGTAAATATAAGTACGCATTTATATACATATATATATTTCTATTTAAAAAATTAACAGAAAACACTGAGGTTTTTTTTTCTCGCTTAGAAAAATCTTAATTCAATTTTTCGGCCCCTGCTTTGGTCTATCATCATGGCTAAACGATTTCAATAATATTTTTCCTTAATTACAGTTGCTGTGTACGCGTAGATGTGCAAAGAAAAATGAGTTGAGATGATGATGATATGTGTCGTGACGGGATTTTGCATCTAAATGACTGTTTAAAACTGTTTCGCACACACAACCAATGCTCTGAAATGTAAATCAGGTTTTTAAAAAAGAAAAATACGGACAAAAAGTCATTTACATGCACTTGCTTCTCATGAAGTGAACACGTAAAATGTAACACTTTTGCAAAAACAATTAAGACTACATTGCTTCACAAATTTTTCGCATAAGGAAAAAAGGCATTTTCACATTCACACAGAACATTCACAAACGCAAAAGAGGTGTGCAATATACAAAGGAATGCCCAAAATTATTATAATAGTTGATTTAGAATGGAAATGGTTATGACTGTCTGCAAACTCCTTTTCTGTTGAGTTGAAACGCACGATCACAATTATAGTGTTGAGAGTTCCATTATTGCCAAAACGGGATATAATTATTGGCAAAGTTATCTTTTGGAAGGATAATGATCACCTTATTGGAAAAAGGTTGATATAATATAATTACAGTTTTTTGTGGGATATCCTTCTTTACAGAGAGTTGCATGCATGCAAAACTCAAACTCTAACGAAGGCAGCACAAGGTAAGACTTTCTTCACCATGTGTAAAACGAAAAACGTTCGTCGCTTCATGAGACACCAAAGTGAACTGAGAGAATCTTGTTCTTGTCTGCTTAAAGGAATATGAGAATTAAAAGAAACATTAGACACGGCCAAGTGAAGGAGAAAGACATGGAAGTCAAAGAGAAGCACACATTACTCTCACTATCACCCATATTACAATAAAAGCAATCATTGTTTTTCTTGGGATGTACAAAAGCGATGAATGAGTGAAGCCTGGGAGAGAATGCATTTCTTCTGAATGAAATGTGAGTGTGAGCCCTCCGAAAATCTTTTCCAGCTAAAAGCTTGTTACGTGATGCCTTCTCAACAAGACGAAGAAACAAGTTCTCAAAGTTGGCAATGAAGAAATTGACTGTGTTGGGTATATAAATCATATAAAACCAATACAATCGTTATTCATTAGTTTTAAAATGCCGGTGTAAAGTGAGTGGAAAAGGGAGTCTCACAAAGGACACATCCCAGAAAAAACGTTTGAAGGGATCTTCTCGGTATTTCCATAAGGGTAGAGATCTTCAAACAATCCTCCTCGAGGGCTTCTTCTACTCGACCTCACTTTCTCATGAATGTGGGAGCTTGCAGTTAGAAAAGCAGACAGATTCAAGGCACAGTATTCGTCTTGACAGACATAAAAATAAAATTTCCCCCTCCTAACCCGTAAGCATATATTATGAATCGTCGCCAAGAATGCATTTCATACGTCATATAAGTCGTAAAGCTATAGACATCATCGTTTATATCTGAAAAATGAATGAGAGCTGTCTGAAAATTATTTCAGAGCGGAGGAGTAGCAACTTGAAAATGCATTGCACATGTAACTGCAACAGTTGCAACTATGGTCGGTTTTTTCACACTCCCTCGTTCGATTTCATAAAACATTCTTTTGATTTTATTACAGGATGTTGTACGCTACCATTTCACATGTGTGTGCATACGCGTTTTTTGAGTGCGAGAGTCAGCACATTTTCAAAACGACTGATATGAAGCAAGACAATATACTCACCGTTTAAATATTCATTGTTCACCATTTATAATCAGTCCTGTGTAAATGAATGACATAGAAAAGAGAGTCTCAGTGAGTACGCAATGTAATACTCTGCACGATGTCCAACCACTGTTACGAATTAAATAATAACAACATACATGCCTATATGTTTCAAAACTATTTGTAAACCTAAGAAATTCTACCAACTATGTCTCGTTAAGTATCGACCGGTGACCGGTCACTCTGTTCAATCTGCCTTTAGAAAATATTAAGTAAACCTACGGATAAAGGTGAGTTTCTCGTATTTAAAAATAAAAATACAGGCTTAGTAAACTCAAGTACCACCCTAGACGCTGTTCAATTTTGTTGTACATGTGAGGTTCACTACAAAGAGAATGAGTATAATTTATTAACAAATTGATGGAGCGCAAAACGGTTGATAATATACGCGACAATACGAGTTTCTCATATTGCCTCTTAAGTTACAACTGTATTCGTTAATTAGCTAAACGTCGGGATCTCTGCGTCGCTCGCATGCTTTTCTCGATTTCGAATTGACGATAGTCGGTCCTCTGGAGGAATTCTTGCTTTTCTATGTATCTGCATACCAAAAAAACAAACATCTTGAATAAAACGTATTCTGAAAAAAAGTTATAGTTATGTTTATGTGAGACTTTTGTTTTTAACAAAACTTACGTGTCTCTACTCTTATTATGGCTATGCAACTCTTCCTCCAAACCTTGCTGCCTCTTGTACGCTTCCCAGTCCAGTTTGGACTTTTCCAGCGTTCCAATCCGCTTCGCTTTGGTTTGGAACGCTTTGAGAAGACCAGACAACCCGCGCTTGTCCAACTCATCCAGACCAATAGATTCTGGGTCGTTACCTAAAATACTGATCCCACCCCTTCGTGGCCTAGCCGATGGAGTTGAGGTTGATGAGCTGGTGGCTACATCTCCCTTCGAAGTTGAAGGTCCTGCCGTCGGCTCTGCATTTCCGTTTGTCATTAACGATGTCGGTGTGAAAGGAGACGGCGATGGTAAACTGGAACTATCTGGCAACGCTCCGAGCCCGTTAGACACACCGGAAACGGTTATCTTCACCTTTTCCTGAACCTCGACCTTCTCACCCGCAAAATCGACGATTTTACTCACAACCTTCACAACGGTACGCTCTTTCCGTTTTTTTGCGTCTTCATCAACACTAGTCAGAAAATCTGCGGCGCAGAAAATTCACCACCAAGTTAACATAAACAAAAAAGGTGCATTCACCAAAACCTATTCTCTTAAAATGAGAGAGAATAAATATCAAAACAAGATATTAGTTACCAGCCCACAACCTATCCGTTTGCGCTTTCTCAAGAGCATCTTGCTCCGCAATTTCTTCCACACTAGATTGCTTCTCCTCGTCGACGCAGTCTTCTAGAGATTCATTAACTACGAAGTCGACATCTTCTTCGTCATCATCCTCGTCGTCTTCATCGTCGTTGAGCTTCCTTCTTTTTCTTTTGCCAGCTTTAACTGAGGACTTCCCACCTTGAGACTTTCGCTTTTTCCCTTTCTTAGCAATCTTCTTCGAGTGAGTTGCGCCATCAGCATCTCCACCATCGAAGGCTTCTGAGTCAGGAGCTACAACAAATATTTTTAAAAAATAGGCACCTTTAGTAAAATCTTCGTTTTAAATTAGCGTTTTCTAAGCACAAAAATAATCAAACGGGGCCTACCTTCGTTAGTTGGAACAAAGTCTTCGTCATCACTTTCATCATCATCATCTTCCTCCACATTTAGAGAGTTCGTGGTCGTGACGCTATCTTCTATCCGCTTTCCATCCACATCCTCATTGCCCATTTTCTTCGGCTTGAAAAAGTCAGTCTGAATCAGATACATACAAACAAGATGCAACCACAAAAATCAGCTCCATATTTCTCTTCTCATATCTCACTCAATGACTCAAAATATTACAACGATTTCAAATTCTTTCCCCTTCACTCTTCCACAAAAGAGTAAAAATGCACAAAAAATTCAATCATCAACCAATACAAACTTGTCATTCATTATCGTTAATAACTAACTTTGCAGCAGATCATGCAAAACAGCAGCAGAAAAAAGAAAGAAAGCAAAGAAGCATGTTTGCTCAAGGAACTACACACCGCACCTGCATCATCAAGATTAACCAACAAAACAACCCGTTAATAACACGTACTAAATTAATAAGAAAACTAAAAGCTTGTGCAATTTCATATGTATACATGTATACTCAACTCACCACGGTCTTCCAAATGTTTTTCATATTACAAATGCCGACTACCACCTCCACCTCCCTCCACCTCTTAAAGCGAACGTGATAGAGAAATCGTATCTTCCACCGCCTCTACCAATCGACACTCGTTCAGACTTTCTCTCACCTCTTTATCGAAATCGCGAACAATGGTTAACGGAGCTCCTAATAAAAGCACAATGAAAGCAACCACGGATTAAAACAAAAAGGAGCAAGTTTATAAGGGCTGGGATAACCCAGGAAAATGTAGAGGTAGTCTTTTTGTTGGAATGTGTGGCAGAGATACTAAGATCTCTCTGCCTTTGTGAGAAAGATAGTTGAGAGAATGGGACTCGTGAGTAGTACGAGTCAGTCGTGTGTACTACCAATCGACACTCGTTCAGACTTTCTCTCACCTCTTTATCGAAATCGCGAACAATGGTTAACGGAGCTCCTAATAAAAGCACAATGAAAGCAACCACAGATTAAAACAAAAAGGAGCAAGTTAATCAACCCTTTAAAAAAGCACAAGAAAACAAAAGTTGTTAACATATACAGCTTAAAAGAGCTTACAATGCTACGAAATTAACAATGAACCAGTACCTTCAGCCTTTGTTAATTCTACATCGACAATTCGCGAAAAAATATTTTTCAGAATTCTTTCTTTTCTACCTAGAAGTATACACGCCACTCACTGAACTGACTTTCCCCTTCCTCTTATCGATGCTTGCTTATCTTTTCTAACGAAAACGCTGTAAACTCCACTTTCACCACGATTGTAAACAATAAATTACACTATTTTTCAGGTAAACCGAACGCGAACCTCGTTCTCACCATCAACAACAGACGAAAGTTCTGAGCTTCAGTTTTGGATTAGCAGTATTCCCTGCTGAATTGTTGATATCATGCATGTGCATTTACGTGAATGCATTTCCACAGCATTCACTCACTTTCAGTCATAGAGTTACCCAACCACACATAGGGAGCATTGATGTTATTGCTACTTAGATTGCTCCAAGTTGCCCCAACCCGTCAAATTCAAACAGTTCCAGGCACAGCTAATGTAAATTGTATTGTCACATCTACTCTATTTACGAAATACAGGTAAGGCATACCTTCGTCTGCTTTTTACGCTTTTTTGACACGTCTCCACTTTTTTATATACAACCAACCAAAGACCACCACACCGTACCGGCATACATACGACGTGTTGTAGTTTTATACAAGTGACTTTACTGTGTTGTCAAAAAAAATCTGGAGAGTTTTGTCGACATTTCTGCGTGAAAATCACTGGAACTCCTCCGGTGACACTTTTTGAGGTAGTTTAAATACAACAACAGAATGTAAAAAATTTCGTGCTAGATGTTAACTACTGAACCTGACGCAAGTTGATTTTGGAGTACTCTAAATTCTTATTGTATTTCTTAATTTTTATAGTTAAAATGTGGTCTCTTTGGAAAGCCTTGGTGTTGCTGACGGTGGTGGCACTAGCCGCCTCTCAAGCGCGAGTGGAGGAGCTCACTCTCGTTTCGGTGGAGCGGGAGGTGGATCTCTCCTCCCAACTTGTGTCCATTCTTCACAAACTCAAGGTGGAGAACACGAACGCGTCTCCGACGAAAATTGTGCTGTTCACGGTGGATCCCGCTTTTAAGGCGCATATGGCGTTCTTTGGGGCGTCGACGAAGGATTCGAAACAAGGTACAGAACTCCCTTTGAGACTCGTCTTTGCCAAGAAAATGAATTGCATAATATGAATTTGAAATGCATCCACAATTTGCTTGTTTCTTTGTTGCTTGCAGCTTTGAAAACATCTGTGGTCCCCACCCCTCCTGGGGTCACCCCGGACGCCCTCACACTTAAGATTGATCTCCCAACAGAACTCACCAAAGGGAAAACGACTGACCTCGACGTGGAGTTGGTCCTCACTCACTACTTGACTCCTTTCCCATTGGAGATCACGCAGAAGGAGAAGCAGCTTGTCAAGTTTGTCGGAAGCCACTACCTCCTCACTCCGTATAAGGTTACCAAGCAGACAACGAAGGTTCTCACCGGCACGAAGAACATTGAAAGCTACACAAAACTGAAGCCGAGTTCCCAGTCGGACTCCACGATCACTTTAGGCCCTTATGAGAACATCGCGCCTGGGACAACGTCTGATTTGTTTGTTCATTACGAGAATAACAGTCCTTTCCTCACTGTGACAAAGATGGAGCGGACCATCGAGGTGTCTCACTGGGGCAATATTGCCGTCGAGGAGAAGCTCGAAATTGTTCACACTGGCGCTAGGCTCAAGGTATAAATTGTCTATAATTAGCTAAAACTGGATAATTCATTGGAAATGACCGTTTTTCTGTTTTTCGTTATAGACTACAGTTATCCCAGGGTAAGTTTTACTGCTTATGATTGATTGTCACTACCATTTAATTTATATTTTGTATATGGTATTGATTATTTTATAGATTTATATGCTTCGCGAGCCCATTCTTATTGTCATTGGCTTCCTGATCCTGTTCGTCACCGTCCTCATTTATGTTCGACTCGATTTCTCCATTTCGACAACCAAGGCCAGTGGAAAGACTAGTGTGGGAGGAACTGGAAGTGGAGGGAACTCGACGATAGTAGAGTCAGTCTTACGTAGACATGGGAAGCGGGCCCAAGTTTACGAAAACTTTGAGGGACACTTTCAACGGCTCAAGTCGAACAAGGATGCGGCAGCTTATCAGATCGCGTTGAAGGGACTTACTGCAGAGCACAAAGCAGAGACCCAGGCTATTAACGACCTCATCACGAAGCACAAGACGGAGGCTCCCGAACTTGTAGAGAGGTATTTCATTGTGCTACTAATAATAATAGTAATGCTACACAATGTGTAGTACACATGGACTACGAATTCTTCTAGTTATTCAATGATGTTCTCCCCGCCGGTTTAAAAAAACGATGGCTTGTTTTTCGTTTGATGTAGTATTACAGAGTTGCAGCGATTGGATCGTGGCTTCTGGGAAGTTTTTGTGTCGTACGGCCAAGCCCTGGAGAAACTCGTCATCGGAAAGATGTCTAGACCTCAGTTCAACGACCAAGACAGCCAGTTCAATCGTAAGCGGGACGAGATTGCTGAGAAATTGAATAGTGTAGTTAAGAACTTGTAAAAGAATGCTAGGCAAAGTTGCTTGTTTCAACTTTCTTTTCTCTCTGTTCTCTTTCCAATCATTTAGAGATAGTATGTCAACGTCATCATTTTTAATTTATTATTACTGAGCAGAAGAGAATATTTGTCGTTTACTATTTTCCAAAAAATAAATGCTTAACTAGGTATATTCTTCTCATTCAGGGGAAATATTTAAATTTAAATATTTACTTTCCTTCGTGATAATGTTTTCAGAAAAAAATTGATAACGTACAATTTGTTACTTGTTTTACTCGTAAAACTTAAAACTACCAAAAAGAAAATTTGATAAGAGCATTAATTTTTACCTTATAGGCAAACATATTGAATTTCCACAATAATACATTACTACATAATGTATTTACTTGTTGAGTCTGAGTTGAGTCATTTATAGAAATAAAAAATTGAAAATCGCCAAATAAAATCTTGTGGACACACTTTCCAGATCTCTGCCTTTTCAAGTTACCTATATTAGGTAATATAAGAAACTTTCTTCTCATTTTGTCGGAAGAATTTTGTCGAAAGGCATGCCACGGTATT
>JAHZMW010003037.1:0-14447 GCA_027743745.1 Alloscopus bannaensis
TGAGTCATCGCTGTTAAATTTTTACTTTTCTTTCGCCCATTTATAAGCTGTAAAATGAAGTCAGCCAGAAGAGCTGAGCACATATTCTCGAGCCTAAGCAGATATTTTATGGTCATACAAGAGGTTTCCATAATACATGCTGTAAACGACTATATGTGATTGAATCTTGGACAAAAGCTTGACGCTTTGTTCCAACTAACGATGATGTGCAAATATTAAGCAGCATTGACAAGTAAGTATATTGACAAGTAGTATGGTCGATAAGCGCATATTATCTGTGTGTACGTGTAATCGATGTTTGTCATGTATCGTGTAATGACACGAAAATTGATGTGTATCCTAACGTTTG
The DNA here is from genome assembly GCA_027743745.1 of Alloscopus bannaensis. Classification (NCBI taxonomy): domain Eukaryota; kingdom Metazoa; phylum Arthropoda; class Collembola; order Entomobryomorpha; family Entomobryidae; genus Alloscopus; species Alloscopus bannaensis. The sequence goes on from JAHZMW010003037.1 coordinate 350, forward strand.
TAATCAGCAAACTTTAACACAGAGAGACAAGACTTTCAATAAAGTTAATCTTTAGCACATTTCGTTTTCACTTCCTTCACACCCAGTTCATAAAATTTGACAACAAAGCTGCTCGCCTCATGGTCATATAAATGGTTTTCTGGACCTAAAATCTTCATTTTTAGACGACCGCACTGAAGCGCTGTTGGAATCTACTCATCCACTTGTTGGAATTATGAATTTGCTGTACATCTTGTGTGTATAAAACTTGTACACATTTTTTGTTATTAAAGTGGGAAAACGGGAAAAGAATCGCAATACCGGAGGTGAGTTTGCTTTCACAATAATATTATTAAACAGTGTGTGTGTTATTATGAGGTTAATTTTTCAGTTTATGTACAAAACCAAGCTCTACGCGGGTTCTCTGGTTGTGAGCGTTAACTATCAACGTCAAGGTGTACTACAGTAAGTATTATAACTCGCTTAGTGTAGAAGTCTAAAGAAAGGCTGAACAAAGGAGTATCTCGTGAAAAATCTCATACATGAGGACTACGTTATAAGTCTTCTTGAGCTGCGCAAGTGAAGGTAGGACTTGTTTTTCACAGGAGATGTCGTTCACAATGTGGACTCACACTTTTGATACATGCACGATTCACATTAGTTGCTCGTTGTCGTAACATGTGTGCAGCATTGGACAACAAGTCTAGGTAATTTCATTGAGTTGACAGCCTTCCTTTCATTGTCCTTTGACTTTGCATGTTGAGCGCGTACATGAGCAATTGAGCAATGGAGTTGCATGTCAATTAAAGGTCGACAAGTCGTAGCCTTCCAGGGCTTCGCATCAGGAATTACTATTCCGTAATACAATGCTAATACTAGCAAGTTGTCGAGCCCAACAAAACTCATGGAGTGATGATGAGGGACTTTTGACCTTCATTCAATCCATGAATGTGGGCTACATGCGTGGCACGATGTCCAACCAGAAAAGCAATCACCGGAAATTGTCGAAATAGAATTACTAGTAAGGTGGAGTCTTGAAGTTACTTTATGCAATTGAATGGGAAGGGGAAGTTCAAATTCATACGTGATATATTTTTTGCTTGATTTTTAATTTGAGTTGACCGTAACCTTTCCTTCAAATGTAGTATTATGCTCAAGTGCGTAAATCGTTTATTTCGCTGGCTCATTTTCTCATTAATCGGAGCCATACGCAATGGCTGGGACTGAAATCCTAAAATGAGAAAGTTGGCAGGAAGCTGAAGTGCACACTTTATGTACTGTGAAGATCATCAAACATCAAAAAATTGTTATTTTTTTTAAAACACACAAGTGAATTGTGTAATACATAATTGGATATAAACCATGTTACCTACTATGCTGCATTTGATTACATTTTTATGACATTTGCTGGGCTGGCGTGTTCAAGTTACCTACATTATGTGTGTAGCGTAGCATAATATAATGTACAAAAGAGTTTGTCCGCAGTGACCCCAGGCAAGGTTATGAAAAGAGATAAGCAAATTAAAGATGATGGGAGAATCGATTAAACTAGACCTTTTCGTTCCTATAAAAATGGAGTAGCGCACACACGCCAATTTCATAATATATTTTGTAGAAGGACTCGCGTGGAATGTTTGCTCTTGTGTGTGCCATTGACTTTATTGACAGTTGACTCTGGTGAAATGCGGTGGTCGACTTTCTGTGAATACGAAGAGAAAGTCGGACAGTGTTCTTTATGCACGATGACAGTTTATGTGACTCCTCGTTTGCCTGGTGACTGGTGACGCCATACAAGTTTAGTCGATTTCCAGTTCCAGGCGCAGAGCAGTATTGTGTGTGACTCGACCAAAAGGAAGCGGGGATTCCTGGTAAAGCATAAATGTACTACAATGTAATTTGCTCTGCTCTGCACACACAACTGTATGGTATCAACTCTGAGGAAAATGACTACTGCACTGGTTGAAATCGTGTCATCCAAATCGCTTGTGTAATTATGTTAAACTAAAATGGGATTTTGGTGAGACCGTGCAGTAATCTAATAACGATGTGCCTAAAATGGGTTTTATCACACATCAATGTAGCATGTTTATTACCACTCGCTTGTCGAACTAGTCCAACTAATCCTTTCGCTGCTCGTGTAAACGGAGGGGTTTCTGTTTGTACATTTCAATCTTTTGCGTTTACTCAATTATTTCATCAGAGCAACTGCACGCGGCATTTCCCATGATTTTACCACGAAAAAAGTTCAAATAGGAGAGTACAGGTAGGAGGAATTTTTATGTCAAATTAAAGGGTATAGATATATTCTGTCACTTGCAGGAAATGGGCTGTATGTCCGCGAGACGAGCAATTATCGCATAATTGTGCCACACAGAGACATGTAGTCACACTCCTACTAATAATGTGAGTTTACCCATACAATTTACCGTAGAAAAAAAGCCATCAATCATTTCCCCCAAAACTCATGACGCATCTTGGCTCTCTTTCTCTACTAGTGTTTCTTGCTCATCATCGCATTTATCCCTCTTTTCATGCCTCACGTGTAAGGCACGACAACACATATTTTGTGCATAGTTTAAACGCAATTAATATGAGCAAAAATACATGCTACACACAATCCTCAAAAAACGATTAATTTTTTCCTTCTCTTGTGATTTAGTTAGGGACAGTCACCATCATCATCATCGCAGCATGCATGTGGTGAATGTGATATGCGGTGAAAGCCGCGACATGCGTGCGGTGTATCGTTGTGACAGCATGAGAAATTGTTTCCAAATGTGCACACACTTTCTCTTCTCTCGGACATTGCAACTCCCCCTCGTGATCTTGCGTTTCCATTTCTTGAATATATTTTTAAAAAATTTTTTTTGAACACTTGTAAAACGAACATTGAGAGAGAGAGAGAGAGAGAGAGAGAGGCGTATGTGCGCGTATGCAATAATTTTTAATGTGCTATTACAAAAGGATTGTTGTAGACGTAACACCATCATCAACTCGCATCGTAGCCAACTCGATTCACAAAATGTTTGCATTTTTTGTACAAAAAAGAGAAGTGTAATGAGTTGATCATGATTTCAAATTAGGTTTCAAAACTCATCTAATCTCTCCCACTAGATTTACATAGAAGCCTAATTTTCTCATTTGCAGAAAATTACAACTTAGCTCACTCCCACCACTATCATAAATACAAGTTGCACACACCTTTTACAATAAAAGTGTAAATTGAATGTGTTTCGTGTAAAAATGTTGAATAACTCGCAACTATCGTCGTTGCCAATTATGATATACCATTTGCCACAAAATCCATTACCCTTACAAACACACATAGGTAGCCTACATGTTGTTCAGCTTTTTGCTCATAATGTCTTTCATTACTTTTTTCACTTATTTGACTTGACTATTGGTGTTCTACTATGCAACACGATTTGATGCTTGATGCATCACTTTTATGGCCAACACATTGGATGCACATAGCCTTCAATTAAGGAAAACATAGTATAAACACGAGGAGTTACTATACAAGTACATTAGTGCATCTAATGATTAGGCGGAGTATGATGGTTATGGTGTATGCTAGAAAAATTGATGTGACGTGTTGTGCAGGTATATTATGATGTGATGTGGTGATGATGTTGAGAGATCACGTCACAACCAATGATTCATATCCTCATGAAAGAATGATGATGATGAACGTAATAATAATCGATAGTATCATGCAACGTTAATTTTTTAGCCATTATTATAATGCCTCTTTGCCTACAAAATGAATACACGTTGTATAATGTTGTGGAATATTTGTAACGTTTTTTGTTGCACAAAGTATTTCCCACAAAATTTTTTAATCAAATGAGAATACTCTAGAGCTCTGTGAGGCGTAATGCTATCAAGTCGTGAGGCTCTTTCCGCGCCTCTCTTTCTTTCTGTAAAGTATTGACTTTTGACAAATAATATTGTAAAAGTATGTCAATCACTTCCTTATCTTTGGGAACCATTGACATTAGTGGTAAAATGGAAACTTGGGATTTCTTACGCGATATATGTATGAGCATGCTTCAGCAACGAACGAGGAAGTGGTCTCTTTCTGGAGAAACGCGTCCTCGTTTGTGTGAGAGCAAAATATGCCGACCACACGCAATATCCTTAGCCTTGTGTAAATTGAAAGTAAAAGTCCTTTACAAAATGACCATGATATTAGAGAACAGACGACGAGGGAGAATCGGAAAGTTTATGTGTGTGAATGATAGGAAGGGCATTTAAAAAATCTAAAAATAGGTTTATTTTCATTTCACCAGAAACAGCGTTTACAATTGAACCACCATTTTGGTTCATCACTCATATCTCTCTCTCTTTCTTTGTGCTCTAATATGCTCGACAGATTGAATCACTTTTTTCATCGCTCTTCATCTCGTCTTGAAAAAAAATCTGTTGAACAAAGATTTATTCTCTCTAAGGACGTACGGACGTAGTATTTTTTTCCTTCTCTCTCCCTCACTAATCCAATCCGTCAAAAGAACAAATGTGTACTTTTCTCAAACATGCACAAACCTCAAAACTCGAATACATACTAAAACCTCGACACATGCACTTTGGGTTTTTATGAGAAAAGTTTTCTCTAGACTCGTATTAGTTGTACTCGCTCTCTCGACTACACGTTGCACTCACAAAACACATTTTGTGCATGTAGGGGAGATTTTTTATGTGAGACAAGTGAGAAAAACCACCTTATTCCATGTATTCCATCCTCATACAAGCTGTACACAGCAGAAAAGCATTGGCAAACATGATTCAATTTGACTGCCACACATAGACACAAGTTTCTGTGTGTGAGTCTATACACTCACAATGAAACTTACCATCAAAAACGTAGCCATCACATTGTGTTTTTTTTGTACACACGATATTGAATTTTCAACCCTTTACGTACAATTCGCGTAGTGGAAAGCAGTGTGAGTGTGTGTGCGCTGAAGGAAGGAAACTTTGTGTAAACCTCTCCTCTCATTGTTGAAAAAGTTCAAATTTGAACAAAACCTCAACCATATCGTATAAAGTTGAGCGATGTGAGTGTGTGTGGAGGCGAAACAATAAAAAACTGTATTTTGTGCACACACTCACTTATCATGGTCGTCGTAGCAGGCTCATCTAACTGAACCAAATATACGGATATATTATGTACATATAAGGTACGTGCGTGCACACATTATTGTGGCAAAAAAATACTATGAAGAAGGTAAGGTATAAAGTGTAAGGATTACCTGTCTCATTATCATTATGTGCAGTCTCTCATTACTCTCATGCTGCACACGCACACAACAAACCTCTCTCTCTCTCTCTGCTTTTTAGTCTTGTTTTGCATCATGTGCAATATTCCTTTTGAAAATGTGAAAAAACGTACATTTCAACTAGCTATGCTAGAATGCTAAGCCCAATTGTTCTTTCTGTCCTTTTTAGACACTATATTGCGGTGTTGGCTCTTTGAGTAAAGTACAGCTTCACCATTATTTTTTTACACAACAATGAATGCAAATAATAGTGTGTGTGTGTGTGTGTGTGTAAAAATGCAAGCTAGCAGTACTTTACTTGAAATGGCAAAAGATGTTGTTTTAACACAGAGATAAGTGCGGATCATTCTTTTAATGCTGAGCTGATTGTAAGAGAGTCACTGCATTCATAATGCTGAGAATTTAAAAAAAAAAAACATTTACAAGAGAAAAAAAGTGAACAATTTCATTTGTCTTGAGCTTCTCTTTTTTAATCCACCTGTCTATATTTTGCACAGGTAACGAAAAAGGATATAGAAAACCACTAAAGGCGAGATGCTCGTCTCGTTGTCTCTCATTTTGTGGGGGTAGAGATTGTAGAGAGAAAGAGGAGGGATATAATATATTGTTCAAGTGGCCAAAGTAATCAACAATCACACATCACTCTCCTCCACCATCATCATCATCATCGTATCCCCACACAGACGAGAAATAATTACAGGTGACGTCACGACAGAAAGAGACGAGGAAAAAACTTCATCATTATTATCATCATCACAGAAAACTCTCGCAGAGTGTGTGTGTGTGATCATCGCCGTCATCCTGAGGAGTCTCATTTTTTAAAACATGGTTTCCTACATCATTGTCGCTCTATTCTGGTAGTCATCAAATGTTCGAGTGACTATTACGATGGGGATGGATCATCATAGTCACCACATCACTACTGACACGCTACTGTATCTCATCAGGTAAATGCTTAGGTAGACACACATTTAAAAAAATTGTAGAAAAAGTCATATAAACGCCAGTGTGTATCGTATCTGTGCTACTGTGCTATCCCTGTCTTCTCCGTGCGAATAATGTAAAAAAAGTGTACACTACTAAAAGTACTTTATGTGTATCACTACTCACACTACTGCATACCTAGTTGCGTCTCTCTTACTCTAACAATTCGTTTTTTTTTCAAACTCAATAATATATCGCTCCTTGAGCTCGTGTGATGATTAGAGAGCTACCCACTGCAGTCTTCCACTGCGTTGATACAAGAGAGAGTTTCAAGTTAATTAGCTTCAACATCATCAGCGCGAGAGAGGAAAAACGCAGAGTATAACACACTACCACAACCACCACCCCTTTATAGCATCATTGCTAAAACTTTTGAGAGCAACCCCCACACACACAGACACTGAAACTGTGTGGCAGAGAGATGTGATCCCTTGTCGTGTTTTTAATAACGTGCACGCGTACTAACGTAGCATTTCTTGCTAAAAAACAAAGTTAACCTAAACTTTCAGTATTACCCTTATCATTTTCGTAGGTATCTCTAATGTGTAGTCGCTCTGTGTGCGCGAGTGTGAACAAAAAATTAAATACACATCCCTTTAAAAATGTATGCTTATCCCTTGATTATATTCCATAAAAAGGCAAGTTAATCGAGAAGGGGACTTTGAAGGGGTTGGTGATTGAAAGATTTTTACACAAAAAAAACTGCTTCTGTGAGTGTATCCCTTAAATGTTAAAAAGAGATTTGTGTGGGCAAAGTTACTCCTTTATTAAGACTGTGAATAATTAGTAAATCAGTGATTCAGACATACATGGTTGAGGATTACAAGAAAAAGGTATATTTAAAAAATTAAGCAAAAAAACAATTGTTTCGCAAAAAGACCATGTCTTGTATTTTGTTTCTGACGTTCTTTATACAACCCTTGATGCTTTTTATCCGCAGTGACCACTAGAACTCTTTGTGAGATTTAGAGGGGATTTAAATGAGGGGGATATATATATTGTAATGAAAGGGGTGAAAGAGTGAAATAATAATAGTATATATTATAATCATTGTCCTTTTATAGCCTAAACTAACTCTAATTAGGGTACGTGATATACTTTTTAAAGTGCGAATTAAAAAATCTCTTCCCTATACAGAGAAAGAGACTACATTAGGTGTTTGTTTAGAGATAGTAGAGTGGCTTATTTGTGATAATTTTACAAGAATACAATCGCGGTGAGAGAAATACAATTCACCAAAGTACAATAGCCTGTATAATACATTTTCTTACGATTGTGGCCAGAAGGGATTGTTGTGGAAATGGTAGGATACATGGACGCATAGTTTAGAGTTGTAATGCGGTTATAACATATACTTTAAATGGGTTGTAAATTGACTTGACCACTACAAATTTTTTCATGCAAAAGGGTTATTACTGAAACTCCCAGTTAATTGATATATAATAATGTAACCGTGCAATAATGTGTGGTATTAACTGATTATTATTAATTTTGTTTGTTCCTGTTGTTGGTTTTTGCTTTGGAAAGGTGAGGAAAAAGAAGAGGACCAGCTAAAATGGTGAAGGGATAGAAGATGGAAAGTGAGCCTTGCTGTGTTTGTGTCGCAACCCCCTGCTTCAATCTTTGTGCTGGAGGACAGAAAGGCGACGGCAGTGTGTTGGTAGTGCCTACATGGTGGTAGCTAGTAGAGTGAAGGCGGCGGCAACACAACGCCTAGTGAGAGGTGTTTGTCCCCCCTCCAATGTGAACACGTAGTTGTTCAAAAATTTATAAAAAGTTGTGCCCTTGATCGAGTGTGCTAGCCCGGAGTTGATGGAGTGGAGGCGCCCCGAAGAGAGGTGAGGAGCATCTCTAGCCTCTCTGAGAGGAGGAGACTTGGCTTCTCCAAGTCGTTTCAAATGTTGAGAAAGAGTGGCAGTGGGACGCTCATCAACAACAGTACTAGTAGCACCAACTCGTCACCAGTATCGACATCCGCCGGATTGCTGTCAACTTTCTCCCCCTCGCACAACTTGAGTTCAAGTCGCCATCAACAAAGTCATGGTCAGCATCATCATCCCCAGCAGTCACAGCAGGGGTTTGCTCAACGTGGTCGTGGAGAAAGTTTGCTAGCTCAACAGCAAATACCTCATCGCTCATATCATCATCCTCCGCCGTCCTCGTCAGCATCCCCATCCGCTACCCTTGACGGAGCTCCTCCTCGACTCACGAGCAGTGCGCATAGCACTCCAAAACGAGGAAACCACCTCTTGAGCAGCAGTAGCACAAGTGATATCAGCCCTGCTGCTGCTGGGGTAACTCATTGTGGAGGGGGTGGGGGAGGTATCAGGAGCCCTTTGCGGCAACAACACCATTGTTGCGGCTGTGCCTGCAATCCAAGCACGAAAGGCAGTAATGTTAGCGGTAGCACTCTTCTTCGTCACGTTGTGAGCAGTAATCATCTGAATAGTAGCCCCACGAGGGCTGGTTCCCCACTCCTGGTGTGTACGAGCCCTAATAATCATCACAACAATCACTCAACTCTGCTGCTCAACAATACCAGAGATTGCCCTCCCGATAGTCATCCTAGGTTGACCACCAATCTTAACCCCAACCACCACAACAAGCAGCTATGGCTATTTGGCAAGGTATGTATTGAATCAAGTACGCACACACATGAAAGAAAACTCTAACGCAAATAGGCATGAAAATAAAGGATTTTTACAAAGATTTTTCTACAATTTATTATGTTGAATGATGCATTATGCGTGTCTTGGTGTGCACTTTTACTACAGATTCGAGTACACACACACACACACTTTTATAGAAATATACTAACGTACGTATTAAAATGCAAAAAGTTTTTCCACTTGACAAACCCTGCCTTATTGCCGTTGCCTTCCAAAAAATAAGAATACATGCACAATGCACACACACCTGAGCTCTAATGTCTTACAAAATGTTTTTTTTTCTCTCAACATTTTTGGTTTGTTGAGAGCTATAGTATAGCTGTAAATCTAGTTAAGTACTTAATCATTATTATGTGTGTATTTGTACAGCACACACACACACATAATAATAATGATAGTCCATAGTAGTAGTCGCGTATTCTGATGATGATGAGTATGGGATTTTGAATCAACTGTAAATACACACACACTTTTTCTTGAGAATCTCAAAAAACTAAAGTCTGATAATCATGGTAAATAAAGTACGTGACTAGCTTTCAGCTAGCTCTCTTTTTAGGCCCTTTTTTATCCGCGTGTATCAAATATCATGTAAATGTTAGAAAAAGAGAGCATAAAATATATGTGTAATGTGCTAACTGTTTTTTATTATGCATCACTTGCCATCAACTATTAAGATATCACACAATAAGACAACAAGAGCCTTTTCAAATTTTTCTGTAACAAAGTTCATTCTCAAATGGAGGATGGTGATATAGTGAGCAAATAATATTGAGGCTCAAAGGGTCACTGCAGAGAAAAGTCATTATACATATTTCTAAGGGAGGCTAAAAGAAGACAGCTTATTTCAAGAAAATAATTACTATTGCTTTGTGTGAAAAAAGTGATATCTACTTTCTGGTTTATGTAGTAATTTGTCTCTATTTTGTGGCTAACAAAGTCCAGCAGAAAGTTGTTCACTGTTGATTTTTGTGTTGAGACATTTTATTCGGCAAAAGACGCCGTCTTGTATGTGTGTGTGTGCAAGTGGAATACATAATCTTTGATCAGTGAGTGTGGCAAAAAAAATGGGTTTGATCATGTAAAATCTGAAGAGATGGTTTTTCTAAAGAAAAAGTGCAAGCCTTGATGCGAAACGATCATGATGGAGTGATAAAAATTTACATGTGGGTTGATGTGCGATTGAATATGAAAAAGGGTGACAGCAAAAATAGCGCAGAAAAAAGTGAGTGATAATAACATGTTATACATTTTGTTGTGTGAAGGACGAAGACGTGTACAACGGCACATTCAAGACGAAGCTCTTGTACGACGAGTGAATGTGGGTTCGGCAGCAAGCCATGGTTATCATCCGTCCCCGATTCTCACACTTCCATGTCACGGAGCAAGTGCCCACTATAATGCAGGTGCTATTACGTCCACACCCACAACCAACGCTGGTGGCTTTGGATTTTTCAAACTTCAAAATTCCTCTTCGCCCTCTGTCTCCTCTCCTCCAGAGTTACTCTTGCCAATGGACTTTATTCAAGTACTCATTCATCAGCATGCTAAAACTATTGTTGCTCTCCAGGTGAGCCTATCTCTCGCTAGTATTCTGCTGTTTCACAATGTATGTAGCTTTGTGTAGCGGGCGTCAACTCTATAGTAAACAGCATGCATAATGTGCTGGATTATTTTTTTTCTCAGGACCTCCAGAGGGAAGTATCCACCCTGAAGGTTAGTATCACATTTTTACTGAATTGTAATATTACAAGTATAAATACGATATAAAATTGCGATACAAGTATAAATTTTTTTATGACGTTCCACCCTGAAGGACTTTCGGACGAGCCTTTTACATTCCTTGCCAGCCACAGGTGCTCCTACGGCCTCATCAAATGGGTTGTCTGACGCAGTGTGGAATGCAGGTGGGGGTGCTGTTGGAGGGGTTTCCTCTTCCTCCACAGCACCCACCACGGCCATTGTCTCATCTTCAGGTGCTTCGACAACAGCACCAAAAATTCCTCATCCTGACAGCGGATTCAGTACGGAGACCAAGTCAACCAACCAAAAGTCAGATGCCGAGTCGGATGATGAGCTGTACTCGCTCCTGAGTCTGATTCAGTGTAAAGTTCAAGAGTCAATCATTCGTAACGATTACTTGCTGAGCTCCCACCACCAGAACAAGACTGCTACCTCGTCTCACCGTAGCAGCTCAAACAGGAAAAGTGGTGGCGGTGATAAGCCAAGGGAGAGGCTGGGCAAGTTGGACAAGGTGTTGGGGAACTGTGATAAAGTGGAATTTCGCAAAGATTTCATTTCCAGAGATGTGATTCGAGGAGTGCTAGGTGCTGAGAAGACGGAACTTCAACGGCAGCTATTCTTCGCCTTAGTTAAGATAGAGGTAACCACTTGAACCAACGTTACCAAAGAGGCTTCTAAACTTTGCCCGTGTAAACGTTTTCTAATAATGCCCTCTTTCTTTCGTACTTTTTTTAGAATTTGAAGTCAGTAACAAAAGAGCAGAAGACTGTAGACTCTCGCGTCCACGCTCTGTCTCAAGAGAACGAGCAGTTGCGCTACAAACTCAAAGAGATGGAGATTGAGCTCGAGGGGACAAAGGCAACGCTGCGCATTCTACAGAAAAACTCGTACGCACCCTTATCCTCATCCACAAAGTCCTCCTCGCCGTCGTCTACTACAGTATTACCTGAGGCATCTTCTTGCCATAATCCTCATCACCATCATCATCCTCCTCCTCCTCCTCATAACCATCTTCAGTCTAGACTCGTAGTGGTACCTCCTCCACCTCCGACGCCTCCGCATCACCATCATCATCATCATAATCTTCCCACTTGGGAGTCGGACTCGCTGGACAACACGGATCCGACCGACTACGCCATTCCTGGAGCCACAGCCGTGGTGACAATGATTGACAATGGTGCCTCATCTTCTTCTCCTTCTGCAGCAGCAGCTTCAACGGCTACACGTCAGAGACTGATCCAGAAACTGTCGGATATTGAGAGTGTTTCCAGTAGCACTAGTAATTCACACTCTACCGTCATAGGAAACTCATCATCAAGACTTTCTAATAACTATCATAATTACGCGTCTCATCACAGTAGTGGTTCTAATAATAGTAGTAGTAGTAGTAACAACAAAAAGTCACCTGCACCCAAACCTCCAGTGATTGCGGAGCACAGTGCGACAACCAATAACACTACCCCTCCTTCCAATTCTTCTAGTTCTAGCAGCAGCAACAACAAGTCACAGCAATCGCAGCAAAAGTCTGCGTCTCCAGTAGGGAACAAAAGTATGAGTTCTATCAAAAGTAATAGTTCCAGCATTCCTATCGCCGTGTCCAGACTGAAAGGGAAAGGGAGTTCTGGCACGCCTAACAACCCTGCTATCAACAACAATAATAATAATAACAATAACAATAATAAAACGCCTCCTACTGGAAAAATGAAGGGTGCTGGGGGTGGGGGTGCAAGTGCGGGTGGAAACGCTGGTTGGTTAGCAAATTGGTTTAGTTAACAAAAAAAAAACTTTTATTAACCCTAACACAAGGTAGCTTTCTCTCCGCTCTGCCGCGCCAATTTTTTTTGTGGCAAACACTTATCACTTTTATACTAAAATTTTACATATTAACAGTAGGTAGTAATTATTTAAACAAAGGTTGACTCTTTTTAATTTTTCATCTGGATTGATATATCTCTTTTGACGCAATCTCTTCATTTTTTATACGTATGCTGGTTTCTATCATAAATGAGTAACAATTATTATTATTATTATTATTGATTATATTATATAATCAATTATTATTATGCACAACAAGCAAGCACTGATTATAAAAATGATGACTGATGATGTGGAACTAAAAGTGAAGAAAAAAGTGAATGAAAAAAATCAGAGAGCACAAAAAATTGTGTGAAAGTGGAAACTCTGTGGAAACTCGACATGTGCACACGCATGTATGTCGAATCATCTCATGAAACTACCAAAACCGTCATTTTATTATCTTTTTCACGTTACACGATAACAATAATCCATTTAATACGTAGGCTCAGCAGGTAATATATGTAATCATCATCTGCGTTTACCAATTTTACCAATAATACATACCAATGTCCATACAATTAATTTCACAAAGAGACGTTCTCGAATATTATAAAACTAGTGTATTTGTATATACAATATATACTAGCTATTAATTATAATTGTTTGTACAGTAACTTTGTAAGTCGCAACAAAGAAACGTTTGGAAACTCGTTCAATCGTCAATCGCTATATATTCACGCGCAGCTAAAAGATTATATTATCACACCCATTTAATACAATAAAGTAATCAATAAAACCAAAATTCACCATTCCAGGTTAAAAAGAAAACGAAAGAAAAAATACAAACTTTACAAAGTGTTGATGTGTCACTTGTCCTTGCATCCTTATTAAAGCTTAACTCCTATATGATTCTGTGCTGGACAAAAGTTGAAAAGTGACATAATTAATGTCTTTTTTCTTACACAAGCAAGAGCAGCTTCTCCATTGTCGACCGACAATAAACACTATAGTGACAGGAAATGAGGCAAAAAACATGATTGTGATATTAATATAAATATAATTACAAACACACTTGGGTAGTTAAATACTGATGAAGATGATTCAAAGGATGAATAATAATAATATTTTATTTTTTGCAAGGCGAACACACCCACACACATTGAATCAAATTAAAACGGAGAAAGCAAATGTTTTTTTAAGATTAAAAAAAATTAATTTTAGTGTACCACACACAACAAGAAATATATCGTTTCTAGAGAGAGAGATAGCCATTTTGCTGTACTACCGCTAATACTAATACATACTGTTTTTGAGAGAAGTAAAAACCAAAGTTAAAACGACTTGAATTGAGTGATGAGTTGTGCTGGTCATTTTTTCCTTATTTTTTTTTGCACTGAAAGCAGATTCTTCAATCGTTCTAAAATTTCCAGTAGTCCTGGATTTGCATATTATACGTTCAAGAGATTAGCTTGGCCTGGATGATAATTAGTAATTAGGCAAGTAAAGTGGGTTAACGATCCACTCTCGTATGAAACTGGAAAGATAAAAATGATGTGGTAGAATGAATTTGCATACATGGGTTACGCTAAAGATAGGCAACAAAGAAGAAAAGTCTCAACTTGCCCCAAAGTTTTGTATGTTCGCGTCTCC
>JAHZMW010003038.1:0-12585 GCA_027743745.1 Alloscopus bannaensis
ATGAAATGAAATGAATCACGTGGAACAAGCCCAACGATTATCATCATCATCATCATTGTGAGTGTTTGTGTGCGAGGGAAGGACCAAGTGATATGTAATAGGATTCATACCACGATGCATTCATATTGATCATCAGATCGTCATCATGATAACTTTTCAAAGGAGATAATGGGATGTAGCAGAGAACGTCGTTGTAAAAAAGGAGTGAAAGCAACAGCGTATTCAACTGCAGTAAAAAAAACCTGTTCCCTGTTGAATCCTATCTCTTCCCATGTAAAACAGTGGAAAGCATCAGTCTGACATTCAGGGAGACAGGCGTATCTTTGTTCGTGGAAATACATTGCTGTACTCCTCCCTTCAACCGTAAACAAATGAAATAAGTTTAGTCTGATACTATCACCATTCCTGGAAGAAAGGAAAAACATTGTCAGGGCTCTATGTGAGATGTAAGGAAAGGGAGGACACGTACGCACAGTTTAGTTCGTGGCCAGAGTCACGAGTCTGAGTGAAAGTAATTTCTGTCTTGAAGAAAAAAGAGAAAGAAAAAAACTCAATTGTAAATTGTCAGTGTTGTAAACCGGGATGTGGAGAAAATAGGCTGGTGTGAGAAGCCTTGCTTTTCGCGTCTCTCTATAATACATAAACATATACTTTCACTCGTCTCTCAACTTGTTGTTTCCTTATCGGTGATAAACTTATCTGATCTGACAGTGACAAGGATATACAAAAACACACTTTTCTTCCCAGCCGGAGAAAGTCATCTGAAAGAGATGAAGGAAGCAGAGGCAACCTTCTCCACCTCAAAACGTCGTCATCAACATCAATCTAGTTTACTGTTATTACTCCCCACTTTCCACGTTGACTCGTTTCTCTGAAAAAAGAGAACGCGAGGGATATTGCAACAAAAAAGAAGCGAGGGAAAACTTTTTGTGTGCCTCTGATGAAGGGGAAATTTCGGTGGGATTTGCAAATGAAAACTTTTTTTATTTGCGAGTTCATCTCTCTCACTACGTTGGGAAGGTAGATATTTGTGCACATTTTCGGATTGTGCACATTTTCAGATTGTACACACAAACAAAGGCATTAGAGTGAAGTTGCACGTTCTTCGCCCGTATCTCCCCATCTCATCTCTTTGTTATTTCAAATTTTTTTAATAAAATGTATTTTCTCCAGGAATTCATTCGAAATGAGAAAGAAAGTGGTGACTCGTCTAAATGACTTTTCAACATTGATTGAAAACTTTTTTCCCATTGTGTACACACACACTAACACAAAGAGAGAAAAATCCCGGAATTAGGCCAAGTGAAAATGTGTGGGGAGCTGCATAACTAAAAGAAACTTGGCGGACTCGAGTCGCCTACACAAATATAGACAGTTCTTTATTACAAACCATCAAAATTGCCATCATCTGCCCTCTTTTGTGTGATCTTCATTCATAAAGAGGTCCTCTCCCTTCCCCATTATTTATGCAGGAAGGAGAGAGAAACTTTTTCCAGAGGAAGTTGCTCACGAGGAACGGCTACACACCACAAACAAGAAAAGAAGAAGATCGCACTAAGCTCTGGAAGTGGGAAGGCCAGAGCAGACACAAGCTCAAAACCATCTAACAAACAGCGAGAAAAAACACATAGCAAACCATCTAAGTTGAAACGGATGAATTATTGCTATTTTCTTTTGGAACTTTAAAACAGCTTTCTCCATCTTGTCTCTGCTCTTACTTTCTCCACAACTAGTGAAGCGGAAGATGGGGAAGGAGTTTGTTTTTGTTTTTTTCTTCTTCGCCTCCCATTGTTATGCAGTGGTCGTGCAACGCATAGTGTGAGTCTTTGGACGTGAATCCCACCTCGATAAAAACAAAAACGAGGAGTAGTCCTGTGGTATGCCATGTTATACATAATATGTGTGCTTTCTCTTTGCAAGTGTATGTATCGGAGACTTATGAAGTGCAAGTGGTGAACCAAGTGGGATATTGCAAATTTCCGGCTGGGACCTTTTTTCCACGTATTTACCCATTCATAATCATTTTGTATGCGAGCGAAGTACACGAACGAGGAGCAGAAGGGAAGCACACTCCAATACCACACTGACTACTGGAAAAATCTACCATCCACCCGAAAATCCGCTGGTATGGACGCGTTGTATGGTGGGGAAAATGCAAGACAAAGCTCGAGAGGAAGAGCATCATATCATTTGTAGTTATGTATTTTATGGTCATGCTCACGAGGTAATAATAATATGCTCGCATCAGTCCGCCGTAAAAACTACAAGCGTACGTATGCTGTAGAAAAAGCCCATCTTCTATGTGGAAGAAGTTGTTCGAAAAGACACCAAGTTGGAAGGCACTTTCTCCGGAAAAAGTTGTTTTATAACTTTTATTTCCACTGGGGATTTTATATTTCTAGTGAAATACAAACAAACAAAAAATATATTCTTCCGAGCAGATGAAGAATGAAGTGAACAACACAAAGTGACTCACTTGAGCAGCTGCTCGTGTTCTTCAGACTTTTTCTTAACTCTATGCAAATTGCATAACCCATAATTCTTGAACGTAATGTTTTTTAGGAAAAAGGCAAACTTATTATTAACGTTGGAGCAAATTCCAAGAATGGCGAAACATTTGCCAAATGTAGTCTGTATCTCTGCCTTAGAGTAAAAGGACAGAAAAGGTTGTTCCAATTCTCACAAAATATAGTCAATGCATAGGTTACTGTCACCTTTCTAATTCTGATTGTGCGAGACCTTGACATAAAAAACTTCCACTTTTGCATCACCCAACCACCACCTCCTCAGCCTGAGACTTGCATTAGTATTTCTATTGTTGACTTATATATTCCATTTTGAATCTTTTCAGAGCACACTCTCTCTATCTTTCATTCACCTTTTCTCCTCTTGTCATCCTTTTCCGCGCTGTTGAAACCGCTCCAGCAAGTGTGAAACAAGTTGGAAAATTGGTGATTTGTCAGTACACACAATACTGCCGCTCTTTCACCAATGCTCTACAGACTGCCTTTCTCCATTCACTAACAACTTTCTCTTGACTCTGTGACTCTCTTTTCGTCTCAGCTCTTCTTGTTCCTGTTCCACTTCCTTTCCCCCGTTCTCTCTCTCTGATGCTCTCAGTTTTTTTCACAGAAGAATCCAGGCCAGGTTTTATCCTCTCTCTGAGTTGGACATTACATCAACAACACTCTGACAGCAGAGGAGAAAGCACAGCGAAACAAACGGACTGGACTTTCTCCCTTCGTGTGAATGAAATTTATTGCAATGCCCTTGCCTCTGCTCACGTCATACATTTCAGAGAGTGAACCCAAACGCGAAGCAGAGACAGGAGTGGAAAACTCACCAAAGAGAAAAGAAGAGCCCACATATTTTTATTATATCGCACCAGAGAGAAAGCAGCCGTTGTGTGCATGTTAGTGAAAAGGAGGAAAAGTACAAAAAAGTCTTCGTCATTGTCATCGCCGTCGCGTGAGCAAAGTCTCTCTCTCAGTGAACAAAAAGAAGGGAGTATATTTATACGAGAAATACACACAAAGTGAAAGCAATAATCCCAAGTGTGAAGTGAAGGGTCTTTTTTAAAAGAACACAGAATATACACACCTAAGCCCACCCAGTGAATGAGCCGCTTGAGATATAGTTCACGCCATATTTTTTTCAGTGTCTTTCTTAACAAATATAGACTCCTTCTTCAGTACAGAGCCCTAACTAGATTTATGTATATAGTCAATGATTTCATCAAGACTGTCAAAGTTGAAGTGACACTTTTGTAAACTTTTTTCCCCTTCTTTTTCCCCTTCATTCTCTCACGTTTTTTTCTATTTACACCGAACCTCCTCGTCTTCAACACGAATATAGAACAGTTTTCTCCCCTTAGGTGTCTACTACTCTACGGCTGTCAAGATATAAAGGCATTACTCTACACAGTTGTTCTCCACTAATTCAACGTTTCGTTTCCCCTTTTTTTCTTTTTTGTCTGTTGTGAGAGTGTGTGCCATCACATGACTTGCTCACATAGTGAGCACACACATGCCATGTGCCTCTTTTTTGTTTCCTTGTCCAAAGTTTAAGCAACTAAATAAAGCGACAGCAATTTAGTATTTTGCCTCAATACACTCTCCGAGACGAGCCCTCGCCCATATTGTGTCTGTGTCTCCCTGTCCATCTTTTGTGTGAAGAAAAGAATTTTAGTGGCATCTTTAACAAATTCTTTAGTGTGAAGACACCCAGACTGGTCTCACATTTTTTTGTAAAAATCTGGGGTAAGATGAACCAACTCAGGACATCCCGACCAGAATCAGGATCAGCGAAGAGATGGGAATGTGAACATAAAAATCTTGACGTTTATTCCTGTGAACTCTAGGAAGGGTTTAGTTCTTTCCTCGCCATAAAGCATTCATCGGATTCTTCCTTGCTGAACGTGTGGGATGCAGCTTAGTTTTTCATTTTGTCTTCCCGGTTTTGTTGACGATGTGAAAATGCTGTGATCACATAACACACGACGAGTCTCCAACTTTCACGAGTTCTACCTCATTTTCTGAGACAACTTCAAAGGAGGGTTTGTGTGCTTGTGCAAACGGTGAATGTGCGGCTGAGTGAGTGTGTGGGTCGACGTACACAAATGCATATTTGATATACGCCACCATTTGTGGTATACGTGTGCAATAAAAATGTGCGCGGGATAAACGTGTAGACGACGGGACGATGAATGCATAACACTAGTTGTTTTCCCACCTCCGCGCTTTCTTTCTCGAGTATTATATTGTTCATGTTTCTTCCACTACATTGGCTTTCTCTGGCTTAAGCGTGAGAGAAAAGAGGAATTTCAAGAGCGTGCCATCGTCATCATCTAAGATCTACGTTCTTGTGCAACGAATGACTCTATTACGACGTGTGCTGCAGTGGGACGAATATTGGAGGAAAGCGGATAGATATACAACTATGTGAGTGTCTGTGTGACCTCTACCTTTCCCACAAACTTTTTTCTTCCTCCAACATCACACCTCTTTACGTGTAAGAAGAGATATTGCGTTCTTTCTCTGCTGGAGAAAGACAAGTGCTATACTCTGGGGTTTCCTGGTGTGTTATTTTAGTTTTTTCGGAGAAAAAGAACACTACGTACTTTATTGTGGCACAAGATGCACCACTGAAAGGAGGACGAAGAACCCTTGAGTTTACTTGGGTTTCCGCTTTCCCATACTAAACCTCTCTGGTGTCGGGTGTCGTGCCGCGTTGAATTTTCACACAGTCAGTCAAGTCAAAGCTGGGAAAAGAACTAGATATATATCTATAACCCTAAACACTATGCTTAACATATGAATATTTAAGAAACGTGAATGATATTGCATTAGATAAATATCTACTGTCGTACTCCTGCTTTCTCTGGTGCTACGTTTGCGTGGTTAGAGCAAGAGAGAAAATGCGAGAAGAAAATATATTGGACTAACTTTTGGATTGGAATATTACACATAATAATACACTTCTTCCCCCAGCTCGACCATATTCTTTGTAATTTTCGTCTTGAACACATTTCGCTCTCTGGGAGAGTAATAAGAATTAAGGGGAAAGTCATTCCTTCAACCTTTTCTCTAGAAAATTATTGGACAAAAAAGTCAATTTTTGTACCTCTTTTTCTTTCTCCTGACTTTTCTTCACACGTCGCTTCCAGCTGAAATTTGCAACGTTGCATTTTTTTACAAGATCTCTTGCACCAAAAAAAGAGTGGACAAAGAGGAGATCCAGTTGGAGAAGATAAGAAGAAATTAGAGAGGAAGACGAGGAAGTGGAGAAATCATGAAGAGCTCGTGGAACTTTTCAACTGTAATTTTTGAGATTTGGGTGCTCGTCTTGACAAAACCAGGTGAGACGATGAGAAAGTCGTTATTCTCGATGAATGGGAACTTGCATTATGCATTCATGATGACATAGATTTAAATTACTGCTTACATCATCATCATCCTCACGTCGAGAGATATACGAGACCCAGTTTTCTTCCTGAATAGAAGGTGAATTGGGTTGAGCGATTTTTGGATTGGTGTGTGTAAGAATGAGAGAAAGTCAGATTGAGAAATTGAGTGCGAGAAAATGGTGAGAGCTCCTGGAGAGTTGTTTTGCCATTTTTTTCTCGGGGTTCATACACTCTGTGAGTGCCTGTTGTGGGCTGTCAGGGAATTGGAAGATTTTGATTTGATTTGATCCCAAGTTGAGATTATGGTGTGACATAAAAGGAAAGTTGAGGTGGCACCCGGAATAATAAATAACAACCCGAATTTTGTAGCAAAGTCTTTCCAGCCAAACTGCGCGTACACATGTTACCACCCAGACATTTTTGGAGTGGCATGATAAAACCCATTACAAATCTGAATAACCATGTCGGTCGGCCTATATATTTTTTTGGATGTGTGTTTGTAGAGAAGAAGCAGTGTAGTAAGAAACTTGTCGATTTTTTTTGCCCTCTCGTGAAAACGAGTGGAGAACTTTTTTTTACTGCTTACACATTTCGTAATATTATGTTGTACAACAATTTTTATTGCCTTGTTGTGGCTGCCTTTCACTTTCCGTCATATTTTTTGTAAAAAAAGAAAACTCATGCATGCACGTAGAGATTTCTTCCATTTGGGGACTTCTTTTGGCGATGCTTGTGCAAGAGTGGGGCAGTTGTTGATGGAACTTTTGATGATGACATAAAATATACACTAAGCGCTGTACTTTTCCTTGAATACGGATTAGCGGACGGGGGAGGTAGTAGCTTTATATTCGCTATTAATATCCGACGTACTTTTTGAATGCATAAGTGTTACGCGAGGGAAAACATGTTTTGATGTTCCGTTTTAGATTTAGATATCATATCTACATGCCCATTTTGTTCTATGAATTTATAATCAACGTGTTAAGCAAGGCTCATAATTCATCAATAAATAATTGCCGGTGATGTAAGGTGTGCTTTGCAAGGTTAGTTTATTCGAAAGATTGGAATGGCAAAATTGTATAAGTATGTTAAATTACTGGGATTGTCAACCTCTGGGTACACGGACACACACACATTTACGAACGAAACGGAAATGAGTTCGGATTTGAAATGTGTTGGCGTTTTTTAATTCATTCCCCCTAATCAAAACTATACTTACCAAAAATGTCTCAGAAAATAAAGTGAATCACTTTATGACCGCCCATATAAGTATGTTAAATTACTGGGATTGTCAACCTCTGGGTACACGGACACACACACATTTACGAACGAAACGGAAATGAGTTCGGATTTGAAATGTGTTGGCATTTTTTAAATTCATTCCCCCTAATCAAAATTATACTTACCAAAAATGTCTCAGGAAATAAAGTGAATCACTTTATGACCGCCCATTAGTTAATATTAAATTAGGTAATTAAAAATTGGGTACAGGTATACCGTTTGTGTGTTTGTTTTTTCGAGGAATAGATCTTATGCTGATATCGTCTTTGTCACGTGAAGCGCTTTTGTACACCTGATAGCTTCAAAGCCACAATCATGTTACCTATTTATCCATAATTTGCCGGTAGTCCTGCTCAATAATTGAGTACGTGTTACTTTCTGAGCTTCTGTTGAATTACCTCAGTACCTAGAAAGGTACATTGAACCAACGCCGTCCACTTCGTTGTCCCTATTACCTACACCAATTAATTGTATTGACAACCCGTCTCCCTTTATCACGACACATCACAATAAAGGCAGTCTGCATCATCCTGCCATTTTCCAAGAAATGGTCAGTAGGAAACGAAGTACGATGACGGCCTATCGTGACTGTAGAGTTTGGGGCTCCTTATTACTTCCACGTAGTCTACCAAGGCTCAACACCTTCTTACCGCTTTCACCAAATGGTTCACAGGAGGCAATATAAAAATGGGAATACCCTTATTATATACACTTAGATATAATATGCGTATGTTGCGGCGGTGCTTGTGGATACGAACATAAATATTGCACAAACTCCGGCAAGTCAACAAAAAAAATCTTAATTTCCGGCAAGAAAATTAATGTAAACGCATATTTCATTATGTCGAGCAAGTCCGCACATTTTTGTGGTGTTCATTCACTTCATCTCTTCCTGGACGTGACTCTGTGTGTGACTGCTGCTGTGAAAGCGTCCAGAGGGAAAGAGTGTGCGGCATCCCAGACATAATGGATGACTGTAATACTCTCTGCTCTTATTGTTCTTTCACTCAGTGACATGATGCCTACTTTCTCTCTAACGTTGGTGAAGGGTGCACCAAAGTATATACCTATACAAATGGCCGCTGGTCGTCTTTCCTTGTTTGACGCGACGCAACATTTATTTTGTACAAAGACTGAAAGCCTTCCGTTCTGTATTTCACGAGCTAAACCCGTTGTCGTCAAACAGAGCTCCCACTTTCTCTTTCTGCTTTCACTCACTGTGTAGACTCACACGATGACTAACCTTATCAACAGCTTTCCCTTGATTAGATTAGCATCCTGTGTGTCCCCCGCAATTTTCGTTTAGGCCAGAGAGATGACTAATCTCTGATAGCCGAAATGTTCGTAGTCTTTGCACTCTCCGCAATAAAATATACGTCACCTCCCCATTTTACTAGTGATTATTGCATTTCACGTCTCAACCAGTTATTACCATTGTCCACACACGCTCAAGGTGGCGTAAGGAGGACAGGGTTGACTACGTTCTTTCAGATTTTATAGTTCAATGCTGTTGCGAGGACTAATTACCGTCAGTTAAGAAAGATTACTCACGAAGGGAAAGTTTTCCCAAACTTTCACGTGTTCAGTCCTCTCAATTCGGCGCATGTTTAGCATGTGTATGTGTGTTTGGAGAAATCTGAAATTGTGGTGACCAACCCATATTATGCCTAATGAAGGGGTAAAAACAGAACAGGAAGTGTGATGTCAGCACGCGGTAGCGCGCACACGAAGAACATAAATACTCTCGCAATGAAGAAAGTCATTATTTTACGTTTATGTTGATCTTAATGGCTACTTTCAGGTATCATTAAGTGGTAATTTGCGCATGAAATCTTTGTGTGTACACGATGCTCTCTGTTGTGATACATAAATTTATTTCCTTTGGTGCTTCTGCGTGTGGCACGTTTTCCTTCACAATTTTGCTCTGAATTTTAATGGTTTCACCTAATTTTTTTGGAAGACAATTATTTTTCTTTTGATCACGCTGCTCTCGTTTCTAGTAAAGTACTTCTGTTTGTGTAAACCAAACAAGTCAAGAGAATGGATAATTTTGTGTGTCTTGACTTGTTTGTTTTGAGCAAGATACTTTCTCTGATTAGCTGACCTACGTGGAAATGTGAGTAGATTGTGTTTACTTTCATTNAGAATGGATAATTTTGTGTGTCTTGACTTGTTTGTTTTGAGCAAGATACTTTCTCTGATTAGCTGACCTACGTGGAAATGTGAGTAGATTGTGTTTACTTTCATTTCTTGCGGACAAAAACTACGGGTCTGTTTGCTTTACACTTCATACATGGAGACAATGATGTATTAATTATACATTGCTGTGTAACGGATGTGGTTCACCATACTCAACTCCAGACTTCATCAGAAATGCGCAATAATATGGTACAGCTCGTCCAAAATGACAGAATGGCAAACACCACTAATTTTCTTTCAAATACACCACCATCGTATGGCCAGTCCTGTAATCAAGTAAATATTTCAAAACGTTTTCAACTCAATGAAGACCTCATATTTACATAGGGCTCGTACAAAAACTTCTTAATTTACAGACAGAGTAATTTCTCCATATAAATATCTCACTAGAACTTGAAGGACTTTCACTGCCACGTTTCCAGTCATATTTCAAACAATTATGAGTCACAAACTCACAAACAGCCTTTACACCGGAGTTTGTCTGCATGCAAAATTAATTGCAAAACTTTTATTACTCGAATCATCAAGTGAAAGGGGATATTATGAAGTCATCACTCTTCCAAAGGGGACTGTAATCAAGTAAATATTTCAAAACGTTTTCAACTCAATGAAGACCTCATATTTACATAGGGCTCGTACAAAAACTTCTTAATTTACAGACAGAGTAATTTCTCCACATAAATATCTCACTAGAACTTGAAGGACTTTCACTGCCACGTTTCCAGTCATATTTTAAACAATTATGAGTCACAAACTCACAAACAGCCTTTACACGGGAGTCGGTCTGCATGCAAAATTAATTGCAAAACTTTTATTACTCGAATCATCAAGTGAAAGGGGATATTATGAAGTCATCACTCTTCCAAAGGGGGATACACATTCCAAGGCCGTGTCGTGTGCAAATGAGCACATGCTTTTTAATTGGTTTAATAACATGATTACTACATCGGCAACAATGTGAGCGTAATATCTCAAAAGATCATGAATCTTCCAAAGCATACTTTCACATACCAAAATAAAATATTTGTATACTATGCTGTGCTTCTGTATATTGTATAAATTGCACTCTAAAGCGAGCGAGAATTATTGATACGTTCACATCTCGCTGCACGCCTATGTCGTAAAGTTGCCTTTGAAAGCGTAACAAATAATAGAGTATGTGGCTCGTCGTGATAAAACGAGGGAAAGCCTTGGCATGTGTGTTGCAACGAGTTGAAATGTACGCACGCGAGTAAATGGTAGTAATCCCTTATTTTATGTCCACCATATCATATTATCCCATTCAACACTCATTACTTTTCTGTCTACTTTATAGCTTTCCCCTTTACTCACTGTTGTGCATAACCTTTTTTACAGAGCAAATATAAAAGGGAGGAAATTCTCGTTATTGCATGCGGAAAAATAGAGACAGTAAAGAGACAGGTAGAACATGAAACAAACGAGGCTGCCTTACGTTTTACGCTCTTTTTTCTGTCCATTTTGTCCGAGAAGGGAAAAAATTGGACTGGAAAAATGTTTTGACGTGGACACGCATACACACGTCTTGTTCCCAGTTATTTTTATAATACTTCATTTTCATTCGTGAAAACCGTAAACACACACCCAGCGAACTTCTTTTCTCCGTCTGTGTTGTGTGTGATGGGCCTAATTTCTCACCGTGCTTTCTTTTGACGAATGAGAAATAATTTAGGACTATCAGTTCCTTCTTTGTGTGATAAGCAGTTGAGTGCCCATTACAAAATGTATAAAGCGTAGTAAGCGTGCTTTCTATTCGAAGGGGCTCAAATTGTGTAGTGAGTTTCTTTTAATTTCTGCCGCTCACTTTATTTCTGCTTAATAATAATTTGCCAGTGTTCATCGTATCTCGGCCTTGGCATGATAATTAGGTATGTCTACTGAAGTATGTAAAAAGCTAAAGAGTTTACGTTTTGAGCACACCCTAATAAATGCAATGCATGCTTAGGAGTTACATTCTATGAGAAGAGCAGAGGGCACATTACTTGAGCGTTTTAAAAGAGAAATTTCTCTATTAACTTGCACTGTGGAGCAGCGCACACATCATAAAATACAAAAGTCGTGCTCCAACGGCAATTAACAGAGTTTCACTTCTAACTTGCAGATGCATTCTCATAACTGACAAAAGTTTTATTATTGAGAGTCAACTGTGAGAAGCTTCATATAAAACACGCCTACTTTCCTTTCTACAACGTAGGAGCTACATTTAGGTTCAACTCAAGATTGATTTTAGGCAGGTCTGAAGGTGTATGAATTTCAATAAGTACGACTTTCTGTGAACTTTCAAACTTCTACTCAATACACACGAACCCTAAACAATATAAACTCCAAAGTTCCAGACACACCGGTAGGTTTTGGTGTACACACCTCCGAGTGTGACACGAAAATGAAACATGTCCCCGAAAATGAATATACGCAACATCACTCACGCCAGAAAGGACCATGGTTCAGGCTCCTCTGAAAGAGTGAGTCGAGCTAACAATACAGTTTACTATTCCATCTCGCCTGGTAAAGGAAACCATTAAACTTAATTTAGCTTTCACATTCAATCCATCTATTCATCTGTACACATAAATAGTACAACGAAATGAATGAGTTTCTTCCACTTTCACACAGTGATCTATTACCAACGTTGTAATATCCTTTATAACCTTATATGAGAATGCCTCATTCTCTCGGTCTAGAGAGGTGGAAAACAAGTGAACGCAATTACACAATGAGAAAGCTTTGCTTCTGTGAAAGGGAATGACAAAGTTGAAAACTTTTTGTGTGTGTACACTCCATAATATGCATGATGGAGCAGGCATTTTCAAATGAAAAAATATCTCATGTATGAGTAACACTAGTGGAATGGGAGTGAAATCTGGAATTTCTCACGGGCTTTCTCCCGCCTGCTTTCTCCTTAGCGATTTTCCTCCCTTTTAAAATACACGTATTTATCCTTCTTCCTATCCTCGTTGCTTCGTCCTTGTTGAGGAGTTAAATGGAGTTGTGCATGTGTCACACAATATCATGTCTGTTGTCTATTTTAATTCAATGCGAAACTCGTGTGAGACACACACACCAACCAATCTCTCTATTTGTGACATATTACGGAATAGCGTCACGCCTCCTTTTTGTGGGATGATGGTTGTGCTTATTAGAGCAAATGTGGAATACGTATTCATTCACCAGACCGTTGAAGC
>JAHZMW010003039.1:0-11442 GCA_027743745.1 Alloscopus bannaensis
CTCCAGCTTTCTTCTTTTACTTTTTAAGCTTTAAGATTGTTTAGCATATTATGCAAATGTATTAGTATTTAAGTTTGTTCTTTCTTGTGAGACACACAAGCTTGTATGAATACGTGAATTTCGTGTGTGTCTCTTTCTTTGCCTTTTAACTTGGGTTCGAGTTAGTCTTTGACATTGTCTGAATGTCATACGGTGGGAGTTGAGCTACCTGTAAATTTGTACGTTGAGAAAGTGGTTAAAAGAGTCTGTAACTCAACTCAAAGACACGAATTCGTCAACCGCGTCCGTAGAGTCAAGTCGTCCAGAATTAGGTCCGTAGTTTAGTCGTCAGAATTGGAATTATTGGTTAATGTTTTTAATTCTTTCGACATTCTTTTAATATTACACAAACGTCCTGCTACGCTTATTTTACTGCAATTCCAAGTTTGATTCTCATTTTGCCTCATCTTAGATCTCGATGAAGTTCAGGCTTTCCATTAAGATATTCACAAGTATTTTAAAAGTTTCAAAAGTTGCATTTTATATGCTGGTCCTTCACCGTTTCTTACACATTCGTTAGGTGCCTTACAAACACTTTTTTGTATTAGTTTCATGAGAAACATTGGTCCTTCGAGCAGACTACCGCGCTGCGGAAAACAGTCTTTTTTAAAATTAGTTTTCTAAGGACATTGGTCTTTCGAGTAGAACTCCACGCTATAAAAATTAGAAAGCTTTTAGGAAATTGCTGTGATAAAAATATTGGCCCTTCAAGTGAAATACGACAAGCAGTTCTTCCGAGGAAAACACTGGTCTTCCCTGGAGAATTTTTTCGCTTATCAGAAACCTGAAAATTGAAAATAAAATCAATAAGAAGTAAGCCATGGAGCCAAAATTCCGATTCAGCATCAGTGAAGCCGAACTTCAACGCGCCAGAGAAAGTTTTCGTCATGTTCCAACTGCAGAGGAGCTTGGCAGAAGACCACAACGAGAAGTTAGACAACCAGACAAATTTGGCGAATGGAAATATGGAGGTATCAATCCCTCCAGACTAGCAGTGTCAAACCCCGAGGGATTCCGGAGCAACGTGCAGTCCAGAGTGAACTTCTTCCAAAACCTCAGTGTAGGTCACGAAGAATTCCAAGTGCAGGAGCCACAGCAGCGTGTGAGGTTCGAAGAGCGAGCTGGCACCTCACCAAGAAGTAACACGAATCCATTCCTGACCGACATGTCGATCAACCCTGACGACTTTGATGTGGGAAGACGACCCACATCCACGCCTTTGACAACCTTCAGATCAGTCCCCATACGGGGGGAAGCGGTACCGACCGTACCCAGAAGATTGTCAATGACTGAGCCATTGAACCCGCTCGAGTCTCATTGGGGAGGCTCAACCAGTGAAGTACAACTGGTGATATCTGTAGTCGTAGTTGTAGAAGTTTCAGAAGCAAAAGCTGAAGTCCTTTCGACTCCAGCTTTCTTGTTTTACCTTTTTAAGCTTTAAGATTGTTTAGCATATTATGCAAATGTATTAGTATCTAAATTTGTTCTTTCTTGTGTGACACACAAGCTTGTATGAATACGTGAATTTGGTGTGTGTCTCTTTCTTTGCCTGTTTACTTGGGTTCGAGTTAGTCTTTGACATTGTCTGAATGTCATACGGTGGGAGTTGAGCTACCTGTAATATTGTACGTTGAGGAAGTGGTTAAAAGAGTCTGTAACTCAACTCAAAGACACGAATTCGTCAACCGAGTCCGTAGAGTCAAGTCGTCCATGGTTTATAAGATTCAGAGAGAATGAGGCTGAGACAACTTGTCGGTCTTGTGGTCCGAAGGCGACTACTTTTAATGTCCGCTACTCTAGGATATTATACAGAGTTAGGATAAAGTACAGAATGTAGATAGAAGATGCTGTGCATGCTGAGCACATCTCACATATCAACGTACAATACTTACATGTATTATAGTGGATGTAAGACATACCACTATATTTCACTTCATGTTAGAGGAGGTCCTCCCACACCCTTATCACCGGAGCTTGACGATAATTTTAATTAAGCCCTTTGTTTGTCTCGTTCTGACTGCACTTTGTATTGTTGAATTTGTAAGATTCATTTTTTTGTTTTCCATTCTTGCCATTATGGTTATGTACACAACGTACTCGATAATTGAGAAACTGGCTACCGTGAGTACACGCTACTTTAATGAAATCCTTCTCATATACACGAGATTTGCTATAGTTTACAAGACTGCTGGAGTGGGAATGAATAGGATTTTTGGAGTATTTCTCAGCTGCGGTCATTTAGCCGCTATTATTCTCGTCTGGCTTAGTGTAAAATGTTTTGGATACGTTTCCTTGACGCTCTCAGTTTGCATCTCTTTTGGTACAGTGGCATATCTGTTCCTGATCGTCGTCATTATTCCATGTAAATACAGGGAAAATTACGGATGACTCTGCTGAATTTCTCAGGAAAAGGAAGGAATTTTCTTACATTACTAATAACCTCAACAGTGAAGCTTATCATTGGTACCTCATATGGGCTTCTCAGCAAATTCTGGCGGTGAAATGCTTTGATCTCTACATTCTGCAAAATTCGACGGCTACGGATTGGTTTTGGGGTTTATTGGTTAACGCTATTAACGCCATCCTGCTGATTAATCCATAGTGGATTAACAATAGCTATACAAATACGTATTATACTTTTTCACACTAAGTTTTTGTTCAAAAGACAGCCCCAAGTGATATGCATTAATTATGAATAGGCAATATCGTCTAGAATTACATCTAATGGTATTTTTAGGGAAAGCGAATTCCTTGCATTATCCCTTAATGGTAGTTGCATCGTCATATTTTATAGCTTTCATGTAATGCCATGATAGGTAATTAGGGTACTCGTAGTTGTGTATTTATTTGTAATTGATAAAAATTATAAACAGCTCATCCATCGCAGTAAATCCACTAAGAATTAATTAGTAATTTCTTCACGAAACATTACATGGGGAAAGCAGAATTAGGGAAAATTTCAACATATCAAAGTTTAATTATAGTTCCAAGTTATGGATCAACTATTTTATCATAATATTTAGGCACACATGCTGATGTACTTTCACTGACGTGCTTTGTGATTCACAAAGTTAAAGTAAATAGTATTCACAAATTGTGAATACAATTTACTTTAACTTTGTTGAAATAACACTTTATAAACTTATTAAGCATACAATATTGCTTACTGCTATAGAATATTAATATACAGCTACTGATACTTTCTTCATTACATTTAATTGCCGATGATTTATATTATTTTATTATTACACGTAGTAATGTGAAACAATTAATAAAAATGAGAATCTTTTGTCGATTAAATTGTATCCATTTCATCCCAACAACAACGTGATAATGAAATTCAACCCTTGGTCAAGAAACTCGAGAAAAGTTTCCCTCCTCATAGTAAAAAAGGGATGCGCAGTTTCCATCACGACGGTGGGACAACTCTTCCAAAACTTGCAAAGCATTGACCTCCGACTAAGCCCTTTCTGACTCACATCCTTGACCTCTTTGTCAAACTCAGCAACCTGGCCAACAAAGCAAGCCTCATAGTACTCGATAGCGATCGGCACCAAAAACAAGGTGAGCATGAACGCACTCGTCATCAATCCGAAACCAAAAATCACTTCCCAGCTCGCCAACAGGATGTACGCCATCGCGACAAAGAGGAGCATGCAAACAATGTGATGAACGGATAAAAATACTGAGGCAAAGATTTGGTTGAAAAGCACGGCAAAAACTTGTTGAGTCCTGTACACCTGCATTATTTCCGTGTCCATCAAAGAGCCCATGGCAGTGGTTCGAATTCTGTACCTGATCTGTCTCTTATCTTTTCCAACAACTCTTTGTGCTACTTCATCCACAGGACTTAGGGAGGTGATGGTTGTCTTGAAGGTGGCAATGAAAAAACCTCCAGTTACCAACATGATACACGCAGGGCTTGCCGACGTGAAGGAGCTCCAGCTCACGAAGAATAGAAAAGGAAAATGACGGAGGGACGCGGTGAGCTTCACCTCCAGTCGCTCCCGGAGGACCCAATTTAACGGATTGTATGGTGTGAGCATTAAGAAGCCCATGCCGAGTGGGAAGACTGAGGTTAGCAGTAGAGCTAGTATGAGCAACACATCTATTTGAAGAATGCCAAGATTCTGGCTACGTGAGTAACGCAGATTTTGCCGCTTCATTGTCGCTGAAAATTTCATAAAAAAGTATTTTAACTAAACTACGTCATTGGTCTGAAATATAAAAGTAAATGTATGGCCTGACGATTACCATAAGTGTTTCTGGAAAAGAGGATGAGCTGGTTCCACAAGTACGCTATGTTCCCACAGTAGAGCATAATTCGAGTCCCCATGATCACGGTCATGGTTAGTATGCCGGTGAAGCCACATCCGAGAATTAGCTTGGAAAAGGTTTGTTTGGAACTGGTCACCTCGTCGAAATTACCAAGAAGCTTTTGGGCGATGAAAACGATCATATTAGTTATGAGGATTATACCGTTCACCATCAGTGTCCTGGCATTCCACTTGAGGTAGGTTTGAGTGGGCTTGAATTGCCCTGATTTGCCGTCCCAGTAGAAACCTGAGGCTAGTCCAAAATACTGAGAGCCAAGCACCCTCAGCCTTAGGAGGTAGATGCTCAGCTCGCTTATCATCTGCATCGTGACGTTTCCCTCCGATTCTAGCCAGAGCTAAATGGAGAGGTGCTTATAGTTTTAAGCTTTAGCCTTCTCTAGAGTGGAAAGGAGTGGAAGGATTTGTAATGCCATTATCGTAGAAGTCAAGGCGACATATTATTTTTAGAGCAAAAGCAATTTGCCGCAAGTGACTTCTACATCATCTAATTACGGTTGGTATCAAAATTTCAATTTATAAACGCACAGAAATTATATAAAACCATAGTTCTCATACCATTTTATGCAGCGAAGACAGAAGTCGACCCATTAAATAATATTAGGGTCGGATTTTTCAATCTATCTTAAATTGAAAATTCATGCAGCCCGTGTTCTTCTGCTGGATCCAGATCCTGACTCCGTGTTGCCGAGAAATTTAATAAGTTATAGAAAAATTTAATAAACTCCGGCAATGAACGTGGCAGAATTTAAGAGGAGTATATTGACAACAACGACAGCGAGAAACCCGGCGTCTTGAATTGTGTGGAATATGAGTGTTTGCTTGTTCCAGCTAATTGGTACATGTCAAAAGAAATTATTGTTTAAGATGGCAGAAGAAAACAACGGTGCAATGAAGCACGTGATTGCAATTGTTTTTTAAACCTCGGGACAATCATCCCAATCCAGATTTATGTACATTAAATGATTATTACATAATGCGACACAAATCCAACCAGCTTCATAATTCTTTTTAAAAAAGCACTATAAGAAAGTGTAGTTGCAAATTCTTGCTTTAGATGTTCCCGAATTTATTTATACAATTTAAAAATTGTAATTGTATTTTCTGTAACTGAAGCGAATAACGCAATGCAGGTATAAACATTAGAAGGTGTATAATACTCGTACATATTAGTGTCGGAATTTGATATGGTACCATTTGATTCAAGCTTTTATGGATCAATCTATCATTCTAATAGGATTTTCTTATGGTGATTTATAGGCCAGGAGCAAACAGGCTTTATGAGGCTACAAACATTAACTCTATGACAATACACAATCGTAAACGTGTTACAATTAGCTATAAAGTCTGTAGTAGTAAAGGCTAACGATTATTTTAGCCATGCCAGAATTAAGTAAAAAAGGTAATTTTTGCTAGATTTACTTCTATTCAGCCCAACAAAAGTGGAATTATGAAATCCAGCCCTCGCTCTACAAACTCTAAAAATGTTTCCCTCCTTATTGTAAAAAACGGATGTGCAGTCTGCATCACAATTTTCGGACAGCTCTTCCAAAACTTCCAAAACATCGACCTCCGACTGAGCCCTCTTTTGCTCAGATCTTTGACGCTCTTATCAAGCTCAGTGACTTGACCAATGAAGCACGCCTCATAGAACTCGATTCCGAGTGGTGCACAAAATAAGATGATCATGAAACCACATGCCATAATCCCGAAGCTAAAGATCAGCTCTGAGCTTACAATCATTATGTAATGTCATCGCGACAAAGACGACCATACAAACGACGTGATGCATAGAAATAAAGATTGTGGCATAAATTACATTAAAGAGGATATTGAAAACTTGTTGAGTCCTGTACGCATGCATTATCTCCGTGTCCTTCAAAACGCCTAACGAAGTGGTTCGAATCCTGTACCTCATCTGCATGCCATCAACTCTTTGAGCTACTTCGCTCACAGGATTTAGGGAGGTGATGGTCGTTTTGAACACGACAATGTAGAAAGCCGACGTTACCAAGAGGATATACGGAGGGCTTGCGGACGTGAAGGTGCTCCAGCTGGCGAAGAATAGAAATGGGAAATGGCGGGTCGCGGAGAGCTTCACCTCCATTCGTCCCTCCACAAGCCAAGTCATAGGATTGTATGGCGTGAGAAGGAGGAAACCCATGCCGAGTGGGAAGATTGTGGTGAGTATCACAATGAGCACCACCAACACCTCCATTTGCCTGATGCCAGCCTTCTGGTCACGGGTGTACTCCAAATTTTGTGCCAACATTTTATCTACAAATTTTTAAGCCAATGTTGTCATAATCTTGTGTATTTAGGATGTAATAATATTTTGAATGTAAAAAGTATTACCTTGAGTCGTTCTGGAAAAGAGGATTAGCTGATTCCACAAGTAGGATATTTCACCAGAGTAGACAAAAATCCGGATTGCGGCAATCAGGATCATGAGCAATATCCCGGAAAAGCCCCATCCGAGAATGAATTTAGAAAAGGATTTAGGGGAGCCGGTCACCTCCTCGATGTCTTCCACCGCTTTCTGGATGAGAAACGCAATCATTTGAATTAGAATCATTATACCATTCATCATTAATGTCCTGGCGTTCCACTTGAGGTACGTCTGAGTCGGCTTAAACAACTTCGAGTGATTATCCCAATAGAGGAACGACGCCAGGCCAAAATACTGGGAGCCGAGTACCCGAAAAGTTAAGGCGTTGACACTAAGTTCGGTTATCATGGTCATTTTGTTATGATTGTGTAGACACTTGTGGAAGAAGGAAAACCCAAACTCAAATGAATACTAGACGCTATGAGTGTTTGAACCCTAATAGTCCTCTCCGGGAAGCCAGAAAGGAAATATTTGTTGTTTTACAATATAAAAATAGTTCAGTGACATTATTTTCAGAACATGGAAAATTTTTAACAAATTCATCGCCCCACTATGTATCTGTATGTTTGCTATAAAACGCGCCTGGGAAGAGGTTAAAAATGTATAAGGCTTGTAAACATACTTTATTACTTTTAGGTTCTTGTTCTACGTTTATCCAAATTGAAAATGTATCCAAACTCATGTTTGTCTTTTGGAGACACGCTTATTTTACAAACCCGAAGCGAACTCGAGTTCGCGTTAAAACAACGCAAAGAAGGTTTTCTCTTTAGTTATGACTATGGGTATGCTGAAAAACAGACGAACAACAATTAGCTTCATAACAATTTTTTGTTATTTTTAACGGTATTTTTCTTAACTTTGAATTGCATATATAATTAATTAGCTTACTGGTTTCATATTTTTTCGTTCTGAGCACACAGTATCTAATATTAGAGTAGCATATTTAATCCAGCAAAACCATAACCTATGTAGTAAAGTATGTACGATGGCATGGGAGACATTTTTGTTCGGTTTGTGGCACGAAGGGAAAATTTTTTAACAGCAAAACTATATCACAATTAAGTAGTAAAAAGAGCATACTTTACTTGTAGTTAAGGTCTCGATCCTGGAATTCCTTCGTATCCGATTGTACGCAGGTTTTCATTGACTTCTGCATTATGGTTTTTCCTGACTCTTCAGCAACTTTATAGGTGGTATTTTTCATATAGTCTTGAATCCTCTGAGTGAATTTGGTGTATTGGCTCTCTTAGCATACTCCTGTTTGCGCAATGCCCAAAACATCTCAATTTCTCTTGTTTGAGGGACATTAGGGGGCATTTTGAGATTTCGTCACAAAATCGATTCCTTCACTTTACAAGTACTACGTAACTTCATAGTGTGCTGTTACCATGCCCGGTTAGAAGATTTGCTCCCGATTATGATGTTTATAGATAAAAAGGTATCAATCTGGCCTTGATCCGGTTCTCTAGGTGCACCCCGGCTTTCAGAGATATGGAGGGGGTGCTCCTTAAATAGTTTTTTAATGTTGTTCTTCATTTGACTGGCGCCCACTGACGATGTTGGGCCGGAAGGATAATCCTTCAAATTCGTTGCCTTGTACCTACCGATCATTCTATGTATACTGGTTCTCCAAATACCTTCTTATTAAAAGTGTTGGATAGTTTAAACCTTTGACCTCTCAGCGAAATTTTAGGTAATAAGAAATAACGCGCTTGAAAATCGCTTTGTTTTCAGCTCCTGCCATTTTTAGCAACAATAAAAAGCAAATAAAAACATGACATCTTGAAGTTCAAAGTTCAGGGAATCCGAAAATATGAACGTCTTCGCCATTTCTTATTTCTTATTCCATTTTATTTCTTATTGAAAAATGTCTCCCTTGCCGTCGTACATGCTTTAGTTAAAGCAAACTTCGAGCAGTTTCCGTGCATAGAACGTAGTGTTTACGTACACAGAGACGACGTGCCTATTTTCTTTTTCGAAGTCTATAGGCATTCGTGATTGATACGATTCCACGTTTTTTTACTAGCAATCAACTCTTCATGACGAACTGCATTGTGTTCATTGTGATTTTTCAAACTTCGCCATTGACCGTTGTTAAAAATCTACGTTTTTGAATTTTAGATGATCATCTAAATGCACACATGAGTTGGTACACATTCCTGTGCCATTTGGGTAAATGTGATTGCTTATTAACTCAAATTGAGACATGCATGATGTGGCTTGAGAGAGTTGATATATTATACGTAGCGTTTTGTTTACTCCAGAACGAAAGAGCAACTCGGTCAAGCTCCGATTTCAACAAACTACTGCATGTCAATTTCAAGAAGGATATGTGGAATGCTCTTCGTAGTCATACCACCAAGAAAACAAGTAAACTACCGCTTTGCATGTAAAACTTTTTTCAGTTAATTTCCATGTTATTCGTTGATTTACATTTGATGTTCCATTCTCTACAGCATAATAAAAATTCAAGATATCGTTTTATGTTATTCATGGCCTGGCTTATAACACAACACCCGGGTTTTTAAAAACTGCACAGCATAAACGATGCGCTTTCCTTAGTTAAGCTTTCCATCATAATCCAAAAGCTTTAAAATATTCAACGACTTTAGTTTTCATTTAAAAAATATATCCATTGGATTGATGTTTGCTCACTATCAATGAAAATGCGTTACCTTCAATGTGGTAAAGTCTGATAAGCTGTGAATCAGTGTCAACCAAACTTCCCAATATTCAAATCTATAAAATATTTCACCACGATTAATAATGTCGACAAAAGAACATAGCATCATCGGTCCCTTGTCGAGCATTTGCTTATAATAAAGCCCTATTTCGGTGGTGCTATCCTCACTTCCTTGAGATGCATCTCGAGGGCTCTCTTCCGCAAATCAGGATGACTCGCTGGCGTCCGAGAGTGGTTCCGTGGTACGTTTTTGAAATTGTAATAACATTTGCACTCGGATTCGGCTCCTCGGTCAGCCTCTGTCTGCTTCAGCTCTTCAGTCCTAGAAAATACATTTACACAATCAATGTTTGCATCTTTATTGGATCATAGCATTAGGTAAACTTTCTTGATCGCGAGAAAGATAGCACGAGTTCATTTTTCCCCTGTTCCCACAATCCAAAACTACCTTTGGTAGTAATAAAAATGCACTTGCCAATAAAGCAAAATGCAGCCCAAGCTTCCTGAAGTTGGATAATCTTTCTATTCTATTTTCTCACCAACTACTGATTCTACTAGTGATTCTACTAGATTCTACTAGACCCTTTCTACTAGTGGTTCCACTAGTAGAAAATCATATTCCAAAGCATTTGATCCACCGAGCAAACGACGTGGAATGTTGCTCCCTGTTAACTTCATTGCATCTCTAAAGTTTTTTTTTCTTTTATTTATTTGCGACAATGATTTTGTTAAAAGTTAAATATAAGCTACAGTGCCTCCTTCTGGCTTTAGTCTTTTGGCCAATTGTTTTGCCAATGACCAGTGCCATGTTAACAATCCGCTGCGTTATTCATCTCATTTTTCTTTACATTTACAAAGACAAGTTCAGACTGATGGCTCCAAACGACGCTCTCAACGGGTACAATGATCGTCCTAATAAATCTCATCACACGATCGTCTTCGGTATACTTGTGAGACGAAGTGATTTTGACTCAAAAGGGCTCGCCGCATTACATCGGAAGATGAAGACTTATCTGGCCAATCCACTGAACGAGAAGTTGTTGTGGGAGCCTGTTCAGAAATTTGGATTTTCCTGTTGGAAAGACGTGAGTTCCTGTTTTGTGATAGAAGAACATGTAAAGCTTTGTCCAGGAATGCATTCCTTTGACAAAGTGTGCAGCAGGATGCAATTCAATAAGATTCTTACTGAGTTGCCCTCCCCTCCATTTGTGGCGTCAAGGCCGAAGTGGGAGTTGCTCGTCATTCCCAAAGTGAACTACGAGAATAGGCCAAATGGTCATCGTGACAGTGGCGTATGCGTGGCCATTTTGTTGCGTATGTGTCACAGCTACATGGATGGATTGTGCCTTGTTCGTGCCCTCCAATCGCTAACTTTTGAACCTGAAGACATTTTTGCGACCAGTGCTGACTTTGAGCAGGGTTCAAAATTTCCAACTACATCTGAACAAATTTATGACTTGGCAGACACGTTTCTGAATGGCCCGATGGAAGTGGCTAAGAACTTGACTTTGTGGAAGTGTGACTTCTCCACCAACTTGCTTCGTGGACCTTGCGACTCTACTCAAACGTTTTATACAACGGGAAAAATAAAACTGTCCGTGGCAACTTTAGCTAGAATTCGGAAGTCGTTTCGCTGCTCCACTGAAGCAATTTTGATATCCGCTCTGACCGGTTCTGTCGTCAACCTTGCGCTGAGGAAACGACTTCAATTGCCGACTCTTCTGAGAATTCCGTGCTCCAGGGCGATGTTCCCGTATCCAAATTTGAAGCCTCAAAACAGGTACTCTGCTGTTGTTCACAGGTTACCTCTACAAGCAAACGTGTCAAGCGCGGACAGACTTTGGTCCGTGAAAGAGTTGTTGGAAATAAAGAGTGGGAATTGGGCAAAATTCGGTTTCGTCTTTCAAACAATGTTGGGACTCTGGCCGACCACGGTTCTGCACAAGGTTTTTCGAAATGCGGACCAAGGACCTGTGATATCAGTGTTGCCTGGATTG
>JAHZMW010003040.1:0-22487 GCA_027743745.1 Alloscopus bannaensis
CTTTGTTCAAGACGTTCAAAATGGGCTAGGCGGGAACAATTTTTTAGTTTCTTCAGCTGTATTTAATTATTCGTAGAGAAATACGTATTGCGTGCGCTGCGGTTTTATTTCCAATTCGAGTGTTGAGGAATACACATATTGGCAAAAAATGTCAGTCTTATTAGCGCTGACATTAACATTTATTGAGGAAAATAATTAGCAGAAGATATTAATACATTAGTAGACTGGTTCGTATTACTTCCAATGTTGTGCTTGACAAATGGATTGTGACGACCATTTGGCTGACCGTACGCGGGGCTGTGTACTGCCTGAATTGGAAGTTTCAAATAGTCATGATCATTACTGCTGTGATGTACGTTTCCAACTGCAGAAGCAGCACCATGTAATTTTTGACTGGGGTTGACAAGCATTTCAGCAGTAGAAGATAGAGAAGACCGAGCTGTTGAGGTTATGGAGAACTCATCCAATCCGTTTTGGTTAGGCATCGGGAAAGAGCCGCCGGAGTGCTTTGCAGGATTGCTTGCTACCGACGGATTGGAATACATGATACGATTTAAACTACCAGGCATTCTAGGGATAGGTGTAAGTTCCTGACATCCCACTACAACGTTTGTAAGTGGGCTTGTTTCTCGCGCTAGGTGAACTGTATGGAATGGTCTCCCAAAGTCATCTTTGATCACCTATCAAGGAGTTTGTTAACTATAAATAATAAGTTTGGCTACCACAATGTCATTTTAATTGTACAATTCAGGTCAGTAGTTTATCAGAAAGAGTATTAGAATAGATTTCAATCTATACCTGCACAGTAAGGTGGGGTGCCAGGGGTTGCAGCTTCTCGTAGACTTTTGACAGAACCAACTGTTCATTGGCATCCCGGCGAATTCGCACGTGTACTGTTCCCGCCTTTGAGAGCAATTAAACATACTTGTCACATGCAATGTCGGTGCTATCCAGATAATTGGTAACTGATTATTAGTTATAAAACGCTGTTCATACAATTTGTCCGTAAGATAGCGTCCAGAAAAGTTCATTGCGAAACTCGAGAACACCATCAATAGTCATTGCTTCGCGGACGGCTTGTTCGAGTTGAGTAGCCGTGTGAGCGGGAACCGTCTGATTCAATTCAAGGGTGTCATTAATCTGTTTTCTCTTTCATCTTTAGGCTATACGTGTAGGCTGTAGTATCATCAACACTTAAGTAAGGGATGATACATAAAGAACGTTCGGTTAAAAACGACTTTTTGGACACCACCTCTCCGCCTTGTCACGCTCTTTGAACATTACATAATAAAGTAGCAGCATTTACTTTAGTGTCACGACACTTAGGTCAGATCCCCCTCCCCTTGCCCCTCATTTTCGAACGTTCTTTTGTATCATCCCAAAATAGTGAATTATTCAACGTACCTGTAAAAGAACCTGTCCAGTGTACACACTTAGTGGCCACAAACTATCGAGAAATACGAGCACCATCAGTAACCCCCCAACAACGTCAAACCACCGAGGTCTTAAGAAAACGTGTACACAGTAATACGGTATATTCAATATTGCATATCGTTATTTACGCTAAATTCAGCGCAGTATAAGCTATCATAAAAATACATTTATGTACCAGTGTTAACACGTACCCGGACTGTAATGCGAACGCCAGAAGTATCACAGTATTGCAGCAAAACAGGCCCAACACAGCTAACGGACTGAGGGAGAAGGTACTTGATGAAGACAAAGACAATCCAAAGCTGGCGCATGTACCTTGGAAGTACTTTTGGAGCGTAGTTGAGGATGCCGATACCTTGTACACTTTTAGAAACGGACTATTATTAAACGACAGAAAGAAGTGGACAGTTCCTCCAATAATCACAGACGGTATAAAACGACCCCTGTAAGAATTCATTCATTCTGTCTCAATTAGGAGCTTCCCAAGAATATAACATAAAGCGCTGATTACAGATTATTAATAACCTTACATGTGAA
This sequence comes from Alloscopus bannaensis, assembly GCA_027743745.1. Classification (NCBI taxonomy): domain Eukaryota; kingdom Metazoa; phylum Arthropoda; class Collembola; order Entomobryomorpha; family Entomobryidae; genus Alloscopus; species Alloscopus bannaensis. The sequence goes on from JAHZMW010003040.1 coordinate 1,972, forward strand.
TCTCCTGAATAGCACTACCGAGAAAAAGTTCTGCTGAATATTTGACTGCCCATAAGGCTAAGAGAAGTCCAAGGCACAAGACGGAAAAATGAGTTAAAACTTCCACCCGGACATATCCGAAACTGCATGTCGCTGACTGCTTTCCTCCATGGATATAAAATTGACTAAATATATCTCCTATTAATCTGCGACGAAATAATACAAACAGTACACACCGTTAGTGGTCTGTTACAATAATAATACAAACAGTACACACTGTGGTATGTTATTTCCTGTCTATTTCACACACTGACTTACAGAATTGTTGGTACTTACGTTAGCACATCGAAAGTGATTAAGCATAAAAACGCACCCAATGCTGTAATTTAAATAAATCTCATTTTGTAAACCACCGAAAGCACAATTCATCAGGAATCTTTAAACAATAATATGCGCAGTTAAGTGCTTACCACAACTGTTTGATTGAAATGTCCAGGTAGCTACTAATATCAAAGCAGTAATGCACACTGGAGTTGCTATTATTTTCCTACGAACACTCTTAATACTCCACAGGAATGTAAGAGTTCTCCAAATTTTCGCTTGACAGCGCATGATTTTGTCGCTCGTTTCTCCCTTTTCAATAAAATAATAACACGACATGATTATAATTGACAAAATTATTAGATAATATAATTGCATGGATTGGATACATGCAAATGACAGGATCAAGCACCTTCCATTTCATAGTGGAGGTTCGACACGACTTCCGGGACAGAGAACCACCAGTGTGAGATCAGCGGATTATGTAGAAAATCACTCCGGTAAACCGCACCTCACACTGACTTCCTTCATAGATTTATTACCTATCCTTCTCCGTTGTGCTCTGCAACATAATATGCAGTTTAATCCAAATTAATTCTTTTGTAGTAAACAGTTCATAGCATGTCTGCATCTGCAATTCATGCTATTTTTTTCGTCGAATTCATTATTATTAACCTAAATAAAAAAATATCCTACCTGTCAAAATAATCCCTAAATGAGTAAGAAGTGCACACGCATCATTGTCTTCCTTTGCCTTGCTGTGTCGTGACGTGACGGTCAACGCCAGTCAACGCCGTTGACTCAACAGTAGCGTCGAAGTGTCACGAAGAAGACGCGCTGTAAAATCACGCAAACGTTCCTCTGTAAATCACACAGGCTCTGAGTGTCTAGTTATGCTTCGTTCAGCCTCAACCGGAAAAAAGGTCCAACTTCTCAGGACACTCTTAACACAATGACAATGCAGCCTGCCTGAGCCTGGTACTCGCTCTCATTCATTTACCTCGATCTATGTACAAGGAAAACAAAATACAAGTCGCTTTACATTGGATTATATAACATTTGTAAAATTATAATTTGACAAGTTCTTCCAGTCAACAAACTTCCCCTCTCCTCACTTAAAATTAACGTATTGTACACACTAAACTCCGACACAACCACAGGTTAAAGGTCATCGCACAAACACTGGACCAACGTACCTAGCGGAAGAACCTCGACCTGATTCTCCATTCGTTTTATTGCAAATTGCCGAATAAATATAGCTAAAAGTTAATTTCTCCGCGAATATTTACAAAAAATAGAGTACTTTCTCTACAGACTCTGACTACAGTCTCGTTCTACTCAACTGTCTAAGTGTCCAGAGACGTAAATAAATTTATTAATGTGTTTAATAGGGCTTGTTGATCAAATTTGCGGATTGAGTCGTTTCCTTTTCTGGAGATTAACGATGTATTTGTATCGACGTGTTGACTGCCAGAGACAGCAAAAAAGGTGCTGCAGCAGGTGCTCCTCTGAAACAACGCACTCTGGGAACCATCTTAGCCCCCATGCGTGACCGCGTATTTTGCCCCGAAATTTGTCCAGCTGCAGCTGCACATGCACGAGTGACGAGGAAGAGAAGTCAACAATTCACTTTTAACAAGACAACAAGTAATCACTTGGACGAACGGCAATTGTTTACAATTAAATGGTTAGTGTTTGTTTAATAATATTTCGAGCCCGAGAGAGTTATTCATTCAGTAACGACGGAACGCGAAGATTAAGCTGCTCATCACAATATCAACCACACGAGTCTTCCTTTGTGCGACAGTATTAGGAGAAAATGGTTTGTTAATCGTTGATCATAAAATTATTGAACTGGTGACTGTTTCAATGATTTCTTGGCTTGTGTCTTGTATTGCAGGGGAAAGCGAAGCAAGCTCGAGCAGCCAGGCAGAAATTTGCACAGATGAAGAGGATGATCAGTTTGAGTGATCCAAGACTGTACGACATCAAATTAGTGAATTGCCTGACTTTAGACAAGGGTGTTGAAAGGTTTTTTTCGTTGGTTGGATTAGTCTAACTTCAGAACATTATTTGAATCAAATAGTGTACATTGGCATCTGAAATCTATCAACACCCTTTTCTATAGTTTAACCCAATTGCGGGTTCTTCTATTCTTGGTTAGTTAACCAGTTTTTTGTTGTAGAGAAAGCTAAACAAAATTGTACCATGATTTACAGGAAGGCGAAGGATCGGGAACCCCCAAAGCGTAAAAAGAAAGCGGACCCAGATGCGGTTGTGGTAAAGGAAATGTGAGTGCACAACTGAACTATGAAATAAACTGTTTTGGAAAGTTTGTTTACTACGATGTTGTTGATGCTGTATTGGAATTTATTTTTAACGTGTTATTTGAATCTGTAGACCGCAGGTTTCATCGGCGCTGTTTTTCGAATACAACACTCAGCTCGGACCTCCGTACCACGTTCTAGTGGACACGAATTTTGTAAATTTTTCTATCAAGAATAAGTTGGATGTGTTCCAGTCAATGATGGACTGCTTGTACGCGAAATGTAAGTTGTCATTCTCCGTTTAGTTCTCTAGTTTTTTTGTAAATGTCTGACCACGCTGTTGTTACTTTTTGTAGGTACTCCGTACATTACCGACTGTGTGATGGGAGAGTTGGAGAAGCTGGGGAGCAAATACCGCGTGGCACTCAAAATTGTTCGGGATCCGCGGTTTGAAAGACTCCCTTGCTATCACAAGGGAACTTATGCGGATGACTGCTTGGTCCAGAGGATTACTCAGGTAGTCATGCCCGAACAAGCTATTTATTTTCCATCTTCCGTGGAAGGAACGTAATAATACGTCGATTTTCTTGATTTGCATTTGTGTTCTACAGCACAAGTGTTACATTGTTGCAACATGTGACAAAGATTTACGGAGGAGAATTCGCAAAGTTCCAGGAGTGCCTATCATGTATATTAGCAATCATCGATATTCCATTGAGAGAATGCCGGATGCGTATGGGGCTCCGAAAACTTAATTTTTCTTCTGGATAATGTGAGTGTGCGTGCGGCGTAATGTTTTTGCATTCTTGTAAAGTTTATGATGGTACGTATTAGTACATAGTATGTACATAATATTAGTACATAATTACAAATATTTCTCAAATATTACTTTTAATTACCCATATACGACTGTTATTCTTAGTTAGCGTTACTTTTAATTTAGCCAATTATTCTGTGACACGCATATATTGCACTAACCGCAAAAATAAACTGTTCGCCAGGCTGTTTCATAGTACGAAATACAGGAGGACGCACTTCTCTTTTTACAAAAATAATTGGCTGCTTGCGCGATGAAAAAATATCGACCCCAAATTAATTAAATGTTACTGGTCATCATGAGTGGTCACTATAATATACGCTGTATTGTCTTCCTTCATATCCTGCGAAAAAGATTTGTAAGTGGAATTAGCGGTTGGCTGGCACGCGGACTTGGAAAACTATGCAAGTAAAATTCAAATTGTACCTAGTTGTGAGTTTGGCTTTTACCTTTCCGTTAAGTTTCTCTGTTTCCCGTAATTCGGGTAGTCGTGGACGGGCACAAGAGAATTATGACTGTACCTCAACTTTCGTTCGTTAAGTATAGCCCTCGTCGCCGCTTGAGTTGACTGGTAGACAGGCTTATTCCCTGGAGGGGTGTAGATTCTTCCTCTGTTGTGGTCTTGGTGGTGGTGTGTTGTGAAGGGATAAATTCTAGAGGTGGGGCGTTGTTGGTACTTTAGGAGGCGTTCGTCTGGAAGGTACGGATTCCTCCTAGCTCTAGACTCTAACGGAGCAGGGTGGGGTTTTTCAGGGTTATACTTGAGTTCTGCTGCTGAGCTTTTTGTGGACTTTCCTGTCGCGGCCGCGGCCGTTGCAGCACTGTCGTACAAGGGAGGTACATAGTCCCCACTGTTGTTTGAAGAGTTTTCTATAATTCCGTGGGCCATCCGAACTTCACGATGGTCCGGTATTCTGGATCTCCTCCATTCAGGAAAGTAGCTAGTAGTCAGGCTTTCCGCCATTCTTGCTCGCAACTCACGTCTGGCGTATTTTCTTGATTTGTCGTGTCGATAGCGCCTGCTCATGGAGATGTCGTCCTCGGAACGCGACTCACATTTTCTGGACACCTCCTGTCCCGTGGGGTTAGCTTTGAGGCTTTCTGATAATCTTCGAGCGCGTTCACTGATAAGCTCGTCAAACTGTGACAAACACACTTTAGGTCAGGATATAAAACTCGCATATGCAAAGGTGTTTCATGCTCTGTTGGAGTTTGGAATAATATTCATTTCAACCCTTTTTCTCATTGTGGCCACCATATCGTCGTCCGACGAGCAGAACACATCGTCCCTGATGGTGGACCTCATTCGTTCCGCTCGCCGTCGAGGATTCTCCTTGACTCCTCTGGCAGCGAGGTCCCCGCCCGCGGGTCTGTTCCTTGGGTTGGTGCTCCTCTCGGAATGATATTCTCTAGCTGTTCTGTGTGGCACTCGTTGGTACGCTGGGTTGCCTCGCAGGTCCGAGGGTGAAGTTTCCGTGTAATGGTGGTGATGTGTTTTGTTTGCAACATCTGAATTGTGTCTCAAACCCAACACCTTGGCCGGGGGGACAGGAGGTCGTCTTTGAAGAAGCGAGCTGGAAGTTGTGGAGGTTTTGCGCTCGCGACGATCTACGTCATCGAATTGGTTACCGTAGTCGAAAGAGGAATTCCTAACGAAGATCAGCTTGCTCGACTGAATCGGATTGTTGTTGGGCGTGGTGGACCCAGTCCTCCCGATTTTGCAGCTACTCGCTTCCTTTTGTGGGGATGACTTCTTCGCAGCACCCACCTTGCTTCCTTGACCTTTCCCTGAGTAAGGGTCTTTCACCATGGGTCTGGACCCTGGCTCCTGATACTTTTTCTAAAGCGCATGGTTCAAAATGAGGCGATATATTCACGCCCACATTTTGTAATACATTTTTACGCTTTCTCATCACTCACCAGAACTCTGTCAGCCCTGTTGTCTCCGATTAACCCTGTGTCTGTTCTATCTGGGTCACCCCGACGTTCTCCTTGTTTGTCACTGACAAAGAGACATGACTTGGAGATCGCTTTCTCTTCTGCTTTCTTCGCGTAACTTTCTCTGCGAGTCGTGGTCCATTGATCTGCTCCTGGAGTAAAGTTAGTTGTCGTCTCATTTTGCCCGTTCCGCCCAACGACTGACCTGTCTTGAAACGCTGGAGGGCTTGGGGGAAGGGTGTTGTTATTCACTTCCAGTTTTGAGGCGGACCGTTTTCCGTCTGGGAGTCTGAGTGAGGACTTTTTCGAGACAACTTTCGATGGTTCTTTGGAAGTGGGATGAGGCGACTCATTTTGCGACTTGGAAGGCTGGCTTCGGTATCTCCTCTGAAAGATAAAAAAAAATCTGAATGTTGATGCTTGAATCGATGTGTGTAGCATTTCAGCAGTTGCCGTACGGCTTTTTTATCCCCAGCCAACTCATTAGAATGACGCTCATGATGTTCTCTAGTCATTGGGAGCCCATGTTTGGAAAGCACTTTCCCCAAATTTTTCCCGTGGGTTTCTCTTCTCTGTCCATCCCGCGAACTGCCGTCTCCAGCGTGCTTCGTCATCGTTGTTGACCCGACAGTGGTAGAGTACTCGAGTTGCTGAATTGGCTGTTTCCGCAATAAATTAAAAACCTTGCTCGAATTTGTTGCATTGTTACTCGTCCCTGAAGAAAGGTGGTTGTTGTTCACTTCCGTTTTCGACGAGTCTACATGCTTCTTTTTTGGGGCGAGTTTGGTTGGCGAAGACTTGTTATCTGGTAGCTTTGTACCGGGGGTAACCTTTTCTGAGATTTTCGATGATTCCTTTGACGCAGTTGACGGGTCTTTTGGTGCCCTTTGATTTTGAGGATTTCGGAAATACCTCCTCTGGAATTAAAGATTTCGATCCATGATATTTTACATATTTTTTGGAAGACTGGAACGGAAGGAGTTTATTTAATGTACCCCTTTTCTATCCCCGAGCGTTCCCAAGTCAGTCGTTTCGCACTGCTCCGTCACCGTTTCCCCGCAAATTGTGAGGCAGGGCTTGGAAGATACCTTTTCCGGGTTTTTGGAATAGCTGTTCCTGTAAAATTGGCGATAGCGTTGTGAAACAGTTGAACATTGGGGAGAGAAGTGTTCATTGTGAATTTGTATTCCTTGACTTGGCACCTGAGCTCATAGAAGTAGGTGAGGTGTATGATTCTTTGTGCTGTCGGCCTGTGATCCGGATCGTACGCTAGGCAGGCCTTGATGATCTCCTTTGCCTCGCGGGTCATGTGTGATGGCAAGATCTTGTCGAGGCCGGACCCATCTTTTCCTGGAAAGCTGAATTCCACGTTGTGCTTGCTCGATTTAAGGGACTTGTTCGACCCTGATTTACCACCTCCGTCCGTCGTGCTGGCCAAACTATACTTGGATGAGTATCCATCAAGAACTTTCTGTCTGAAGAAAAGAAAGAGGAGAAAGCATGAAACATGTTTTGAGCGGATTGATGTTCTTCCACCCCCGTTGGAGAAAGTTGGAAATAATGATGAGTTTGTACATATGCTGTCGCCTATTGAGCTGTGTACTGTTTCTGTACGTGTCTCTCTCCAAGTCAGCCCTGGAATAGTTAAAAATACGAGCAGAGAAGTCGGTTAGTCATTACTTTGTTAAATTTTGAACTTTCTCCTAAACGTTTAGTGGGACGTACTGTTTACGGAATTTGTCGAGAAGTTTGAGGGGAGGTGTGCCTAAAATGTTGTTGATCCTGTTGATTTGGTCGATTTCGCTGGAACCAGGAAAGAGGGGTCTCAAGGTCGACCTGCCTTTCAGAAATATGTGACACACAAACCGAAATTTAAGTGTCGTCTCATGCATCGCCGTTTGTTAGTTAGTGTGGAAAGCGAGGGTTGTATATGTTAAGTTGATGTGAGAGTACGGTACACTTCGTAAAAGACACAACCAGCCGCCCAAATGTCCATTTTGTAACTGTAGTGTCCTGCAGTGAGGAGACACTCTGGAGACCTGTACCACCGCGTGGAAATATACTCCGTGTACGGGGGTCTGCTGAACATACCACGCACAGAGCCAAGATCACCGAGCTTCAGTTGATCTGTCTGCGATTGGAAACAATGAGTATTTTTGTAATTTGGTAACTAAAATGATGTAGGTATGCAAATTGTACCTTAAGTTTGATTAGGATATTTTCTGGCTTGATGTCCCTATGAAAAATGCCGAGCTTGTGCAAATGTTTCAGTGCTCTGAACAACTGGAACATGATTGTTCTTACTCGACTTTCTGGCAAGGGTCTACAAGATAAAAAGGTTTCATTACATGCCCTCTTATTGCATTCAAAGGGTTTTGCTTTTACCCTGAAAATCTCAAGTGTCGCACCTTTTTCTGTCCTTAATTAGCTCATACAGGTTAACATCCATCAGTTCAAAAACTAACGATACTTTCCCTAGAACTTCGTCACTGGAACAATTAATTGTGGATATTATCACCAAAATGAAAAATACAGATATACGCAAAAAGTAATTAATCCGCTTGTCACTTGTGTCGGGAATATGTTCAAGTAATCAATAATTAACCGTACTAATGGATTTCTATCATTTGCAAGATATTGCTATGCTTCTGTATAGTCCGCAGAGTGGCAATCTCCGCAATCTCTGTAACTTGAGCCCAGCTACCCCACAAGAATCGAGTAAGCAAATTAATTTGTATTTTCCAACACTTGTCAAAGTTGAGTGGACGAATACCTTTTGTAAATACGCTTGAGCCTCTTGCAGGCAACCGAGGAGCCGTCCGTTCGACTCGCGCATTTGAGCACCTCTGAGTAAGAGCCTTCTCCAATCTTTTCAATGATCTGGTAACCTTTGTCCAGTATGAGAAAAAAATCATGATGATAAGCATTGATTGGGATTCGACGTTCTTATGTACTGTGGACTGCATACGTTTAAGGAATGAGTCNGTCCAGTAAAGTATGAGAAAAAAATCATGATGATAAGCATTGATTGGGATTCGACGTTCTTATGTACTGTGGACTGCATACGTTTAAGGAATGAGTCGTTGGAGACGTTTTCACACGACTTTGAGGACACGTCCTTTTGCTGCTGTTGATGATGCTGAATCTCATTCTTGTTCTTATCCCTGGCTGCTGACATGTCATGGAAAAAGTTGAGGAACAAAGACAAGTACTCTCTTGCTTTGCCAATCTTGCTACTGGAGTGTGCTGTACAGGACAAGGCATCGACTCTTACTCTATAGTATTGCTTTCTCTAAACTCTCTTTCCGCTGTTTGGTGGTATGCAACAGAGGTTACATAATAATTCTTCTCTTCCAAAATACCACCTCTACTGTAACAAGGATACTAGTCAAGCATACAAAAACTCAGTGAGCTGTCAGCTACCGCATCATCAATTCCCATTCAAGCACATAATATGATGAAAAATAAATTTTATATGAAAGCGAAAAGCATGACAACATTTAGAGTCCAGCTCCTTGTCCAGAGAGAGCATGTTATATTTCCATAGGAAGTGTGGCAAGTGTCGACTGCCAGCGCTGCTACATTGTTGTGTTCTCATAGAAGGAGTACTTTGACTGAAAGGTTATCTTGGCCTCTGCCAGCAATCAGCATAACGTGACACCCGTTTTTGCACATTCATACCTGCATACATTACCAGTCATCTTGATGCGTCGAATTTGTGATATTTCTTATATGTAATAATTTCGAATATGTAATATATTTAGATTTCAGTAGTCCCGATATATGGGCTCTCTGGGAAAAATAGCAGGATTTTTGGTGTCATATCCGTGCACCCTGTCTTGTTAAAACTGTCGTTGTGTAGAAGAGTTGCATACACGCCTGCGCGTCTTGTCTTTCTGAGGCAGGACAACCGGCACATTTTCTCTCTACCTCCCTTCACGGTTTCATGGTCTTTTTCAAAAGGTTTCATGTACAAGGCTCCATCAACCCCATATTCTACCCATACTTAAACACGACCTCTCTCTATAAATTGCGTTTTAAAAAAAGGAATGCACACCATAGATTCCCACAGAGTGAGACATTATTATTGCACAAATGCATTTTAAAAGCTATATACTAAATCCTCCGTCATTTCACACCAGACTTGCCCACTCCAACTCTTGATGAGTACGGCTGAGAAACTCTTCTGAGAGCAGTCGTACAAAAGAAAGAACAGAGTTACGTATTGTGGGATGACGTTGAGGTACTTGTCTTGTGTGCGTTGCACTCAAACGAGTCTCTTCAAATACCATAAAACATCAAGGGATGAAGTGCACAAGGGGGTAGAATATACATGAAAGAGACCACGATTTTAGTGGTTTGCACAGGTGAGGCAGGTGTGCATCCCTGTTTTTACGGTACCTACACACTCATTTACTTCAGCAAAGGAAAGAGAACTGTATCCGAGTGAGAAACAGGGATTATCCTTATGTATCGCCGTGACAAGGATTTTATGAAGTCAGAGTCGTCCTCGCACTAGAGCTCATCTTCAACGTAGGAGAAACAAGTAAGAGCAACCTGATGTATGTACATATGTATATCGACTCCACACTTTTTGACATAATCTTCCTTAGCACCATTTCCCATCGACGACTTTTGTTGAGCACAAGTGGACGTGGAGGAGACGAGCTGCTGGTTTTGTTGTTGTTGACTTCTGGGTGAGGAGTTCGTCTCTCTGACATTTTGAATGGAATTGGAGAAATGTGTTGAGTAAACATCATCGACGAGTCTCACTAATTGTGGTTGTTACACAATCTCGGTGATTCGGAAATAAGAACAGATGACTGGAAGAGTCTTGAGTTTGGTTTGATCAGCGGTTTTGTTCGCGTAAGTGAGTTTATCGCAGCTCAGGTGCCGCAGTTACCACCACCTGTGTCAATTCATGGCATTCCAGGCGAGGAATACATGAAGATTTTCAATTTCAAGGTCTCGTCAATCAGCTCAGCTGTTGTTGGAGGTCGCATAATTTGATGTGAAGACTAACGGAATCGGTATCTGTTGTTATTGAAGAAGGTAACCATTGCACGCTAAATAATGGATTAAAATTTACATTTTGGCCACTTGGCTGATGTGTTTGACAATGTCAATGTCTAGTTGGCATTCAACATTCAATCAAGGTGTGTGATTTTGAAAGGTTGAACCAGATTCGGATTCAATTTTGGTACAATTACTTGAGGAGGCATCGAGGCATACAATACAAACGTTTGCGTAGTATGAATATTACAAGTTGAAATTTTCAACCATGTAGCACATCTGTCATACTGGTGACGGTCGTATATGTTGGCGTGGATAGTTAGGCGATCATTAATTCAAATTATTAGTAGTGATGTAAATTGTGTTAAGGGGGAAGTGCGCCGGCGTTTTAATAGCAGGTGGTTAGTTGGGATCATTTATGATAAAGCCATGATCCAGATCTATGATTGTTCGGTTATATTATTTGTTGCAGAGTAGGTTAGTACACGATATGATGAACTGAGAACAGTCTCAGGCTGCGTGCATGTCGCTGAATCTCTACTTTTGTCTCCGGCACACAATAACTCACATATGTAATAATATCGACGAGGTAGTAATAGCATGTGCTGTGCTGGCATAATTAAATATTTAAGATACGTTTGCCAAAGCTGACAAAATCTAGCCACTTTTATTATATACAAAAAATGTCGTGCTGTCTGCTAATTATAAAGGTGTAGGTGCGCCGGCTGTATTTGTTCTATTTATTGGTGATCGGAATGGAGGAGTACAATTATACGCTTCCACTCGGCACTCCAAGCTATATGCAGAATATTCATTCATTCCGATTTTATGACGACAATGTGTATTTACACGCATATCGATAATGTACGTATTTGCAATGAGAGATTACAGGAGATATAGTTGGCGATAGCGTGTCGCACAATATTATTCGGTTGCAAATTTTATGTGTTTGTATGTTCTCTCTTGGTTGTCTGTCATTTGCAGTTGGATTTCGACGTGAGAATGGATCGAGGCTGAGTTCGTGCGTCCCAGCTTCATCCAGTCATATCATTCAGCATTGTTCTCTTCTCCGGTGGTGTGCCGACTGGAAACGTGGAATTTGTTGTGCTGGCATGCCATATGTGTCAGTTACAAACGTAAAGGACAGCATTGTGTTTTGCTTCTCTGAACGGTGTCTATTTGAGGGCTGAAGGACGTAGTTCACTCACCAGTGAACTGGGAGTGTCCGGAGATTTTGAAGATTTGTTCACGCAGCTTCTTGAATGTGTGCAGGACAATCGCGTGTTCCTTGACACGTGAGGTGCCAATTTAACGCTAATAAATAAGGTGAGCACTGTGGTCTAAATCAGATGAATATAAAGTAAACTAATTTCGATTATATAAAGGCACTCTGTTTTTTATTTTGACAGATTCTTCCTCATTCTCAACTCACAAAATGAAGACAATTGCGTGGAAGCGATCTCGTGTTCTGAAACTGAGTGCAATCGGTGGACTTTTTCTCATAGGTCTCATTCTCTTTATACGTTCTGGGGATCACAAATCTGGGACGCCGAGTTGGGGCATCAAGAGTTCTCTTGTAAAATTTTTAATTACCCAATAACGTCGCAATCACTCATTATGCTTCTTGAAGAAGGGGGTGATTATAATATTAAACTTTGATTTAGGTTGCCAAAAAAGAACCTTGGCTTACTCCAGATAAATTAGGTAATTTTGAGCCTGCCGAAGAACCTGTGGGAGATGGTCCTGGAGAAGGGGGAAAGCCTTATCGACTTCCAGCAGACAGACAAAATGACGTTGATGAGTCGATCGGGAATTATGGCATGAACATGGCCGTGTCAGACGCCATTTCACTTGAGCGAAGCATTCCAGATACGAGACAAGCCGAGTTAGTTTTTTGTTACTTACCTAATGTAATTTGAGTCTTGCCAACAGTCCAGTGATATTATGTAAACTCATGCTTGTCTGCCTTACGCTCTGAGCAGATGTAAACACTGGAATTATGCCGAAGACATGGGACTGAAGGCTAGTATTGTTTTAGTGTTCCATAACGAAGGCTTTTCCACGTTGATGCGAAACGTGCACACGATTATCAAGCGATCACCCCCGGAAATGCTTGAAGAAATTGTACTTGTTGATGATTTCAGCGATAAAGGTTACTTTCGACAAGCACAGTTGGAAGACTGTAAAAGATTTGTCGGTCATTAATACTGTGTTTAATTGTGGAATATTTGCAGAGGATTTAAAAGAAAAGCTAGAGAATTACATCACGCGATTTAAGATTCCTCCAGAAATGGATGCAGAACGCGAGCACAAGTCTGCTCCATACAAGTGAGAGTTTTGAAAAATCAACGGAGATTTGAAACAAGTTTGTGACAGAATGGCTCTACATTGTCATTTTTTATTTTACTTGTAGGGCACCAACTCACGCCGGAGGACTGTTTGCCATTGATCGTCAGTACTTTCTGGACCTCGGAGCGTATGATTCTGGTCTCTTAGTGTGGGGAGGTGAAAATTTTGAACTATCTTTCAAAGTTTGGCAATGTGGCGGCTCCTTGGAGTGGGTTCCGTGTAGTAGAGTTGGGCACGTATACAGAGGCTTTATGCCTTACAACTTTGGGAAACTTGCGGAGAAAAAGAAGGGCTCACTAATTCACATTGTAAGATAAGACAAATACATAAATCCAATTATGTGGAGAAGAGTGTAACCAGAACTAATGTATTTTCAAATGGGCTCAATTGTTTTCTTCAGAACTACAAGAGAGTAATTGAGGTGTGGTTTGACGATAAGTACAAGGAGTTTTTCTACACCCGAGAACCTCTTGCTAGGTATTTGGACGCAGGAGACATTAGTGAACAGCTCGCCATCAAGGAGAAGTTTAAGTGCAAATCCTTTCAGTGGTTCATGGACAACGTTGCCCCCGATTTGTTGCTCAAGTACCCCGAATTGCCTCCGAACCTCTACTGGGGAGAATTTAGAAATAAGGGCACGAATACGTGCATGGATACAATGGGACACCCAGCTCCCACGAAAATGGGTCTTAGTGGCTGTCACGGGGCTGGGAACAATCAGGTTGGCAGCATTCCCAAGAGTCAGGCATGCTTGCTATTCTTTCTATCCTTCTTTCTCTCTTGTTTGTCACACACTCATTTACATGTAAACCGGGGGAATGTGTTTTATCTTCTAGGTCTAGAGAAAGTGCAATGTGTGATGTGTCCATGTCCACTATTACTATGAATTGTTTCTTGTAGAACTCTTTTCTTTTCTAACCTCCTCATTAATGTGCCTTTGAATTTCAATTTCCGAAACGACGTTTACAAAATGAGCACACGTTTTATTTTTTTACATTTAGCAATGCATCAGACTGATTGTTTTTTTTTTTAAAAATAATTTCAGCTTGTCAGACTGAACGCGAAAGGACAAATTGGAATCGGTGAGCGGTGTGTGGATGCAGACAAAAACATAGTAAAGCTCATTTTCTGTCCATTGGGGAAAGTGGACGGGCCCTGGGAATTTGATGAGGTAGACAGTCTGCATGCAACATGTCTTCATTTGTTGACTGTTGACCATGCGCGTTTAACAATCTATGTAAATTAATTGATTTGTTGTTGTTTTTGCTTAGAACACGAATGTGATGAAGCACAAAACTTCGGGGAAATGTCTCACAGTTCATCCAGCCAACAGCAATTTGATGCTTAGGGAGTGCGATCCAGGAAACACATACCATCAGTGGGTTTGGAAAAAGTTAAAGCCTCGCTACTAATTATAACTGAAGAAAAGGTGATCCCCACCGTCAAGGAGGGTCGCTTTGTCAAAATTTTGTGATACGCAGAAAGCTTAGAGAAGTAGGACAGCTATAGGGCGATCCATTTTTTGTCGATAAACTTGGTCACGAATGGTAGATTGAATCTAATTACCTGTTGTACATCCAACGGGTACTGGTCCCTTGATTTTAGTAATTGTATGAAAAGTATTTTTGAGTTTCAGAGTGAAAGATAATTTATAAGCATTCCCTACTGACCAGACATGCACAGTTTTCCCGAACCTGCGAACCTAGTTCGGAGATAATCTTGAAATTTTTGTATTAGTAAATAGGGAGACAATTTTAAAAGTTCGACAGTTCGGTACCCGTATTTAACATATTTTTTCGGGCGTTCGGAGACAGTTTGGAAAATTGTGCATGTCTGCCTACTGTGTAGCTTGAATTCAAATGAGATTTCATTGCTATGTATTTTTAACTATTGCGAACAGTATACAACGAATTGTTGATTTTCATACACTTCAATCTGTTTTGGAGGTTTTTACATATAAATGTTCAAGTTGAAATGGTGCCTTACGCGTGTTTAAATGTTCGTGAAAAATAAAGCTTCCAGCTTAAATCGTTAGAGATAAAAACGAAATTGGTTTAGCTTGAGAATTAAATGTAGAGACGAGACGAGCTGCATGATAAAATAGGCGTCGAGGCCGGGGGATTTGTCTAGGGAAGCTGACAATATTGTTTTAAAGGAAGATTCTCCAATCAAATATTGTCCAATGGTTTCAGCTTGTAATTTGTACTTGAACTTTGATATAAACAACTGAAACTAGTCTGACTTCGATTGATTGTGCAATAAGATGTAAAAAGAAGGGCAGGAGGTACTTTGATAGAAACTCATCACCAGAAACAATTTAACTACGATTAGAAAGCGGTAAATCATTGTAGTGTGGTAGGGTGTGAGCATGACGCAAACTGTTAACAACGGGAGCATTTTTAGAGTTTGCTGTATTATTTGGTGCACTTGTTGGTGACTAATCGCGTCCAATGAAATCTTAGATAGGAATTGATATAAATGTCTTGTTAGTCTGGATATAAAATTTATTGTTTACAAGTCAGTTTGTTTGTAGATTTTATAATATGATTATTATATTAATTTATTTGTACTTTTGAGTGTGGTAAAGGTACGTGTACTTCTTACTTAATAATGCATGTGTAGATAAATTGTGAAATACCTGTGCATTTGGCATAGCGTATAGTTTTTTAAAAAAATATACAGTACATGCACCTTGTTTATACAGCTCATTAATATGTGCATTTAAAGGTTTGATGTATTATTATTATATTTGTATTTCTTCAAACTTACTGATTAGTTTTTAAATAAGCCCGTCAACAGAATGTATGAGAAAATGTGTAGTAAAGGCCGTGTTGCGATACAGAGATAAATAACGTCTCCTAACAATTTACTGAATCACAGTTTCTCTGAACGAGTCACTAGCTATTAGTAGCTACGTTATACAAGCATTTTAATAAGCGGTAAGGCGCTGTCCGCAGTGGGTGCTCGCTCAGGTAGTTCATAACGCTGGATTAGTTTGTTGTGGAAGAGGGGATTGATTCCCTTTCCATCGTGAGGTTCTTTTTATAGCATGCCAAACTGCAAAGAGGCACTCTGGTCTTGGAGCAGGAGTACTTTTTCAGATTGTTGCAGCCAGGCACGCCACAGGTCACTTTCTCCGGAATCCTAGACAATTTCAGACATACATACGTATATGTATTTACGTATTCTAAATTTTCCCACGTTTCAATTTTAGTTGTGGTTCCTGTGAACCACTTACCTTGGCTGTACGCGCTGTGGAAATATTTCAGGAAGGATATCCACAGGATAACTGATATGGTTTCCAGTTTGCCCACTCACAAATCTAATGGATGAATTATGCTTTCTCTGAGGTGTGACAGTCACTTTTTGGTCCTTGTGTTTCCTCTTACCTACATCACCACTCCCATCGTCGGTACCGAACAACTTTTTAGGGTTCCCTTGCAATGTCGGAAAATCGTGCGAGGCAGCAGCGGTGATGGAGTTCTCAGGGCCCAACTTGACATTCTCAAAGTTTGGATGTGTCTTAGGAGGTACTTGTAACTTGTCGTCACTTTTGAAAAATTCTTGGGTTTTGCTGGTCCCTGCGTTTGAGGGGGAAGAGCAATATGAGACACATCCTTTGCTTGTCGACGGCTCGCAGCGACTTCTATTACTGATCGTGTTGTTATTGATGTTAGGAAAGCTTATCTTGCGTGGTAGCGCATTAGTGGAGGTCGACACAACGCTCGGAGCCAAGGTGGCTGCGAGTTCGGATGTGGACGCTTTGTTTTGCCCTCTCAGGAATTGCGTGGAGAGGTTAGGTAAGCCCAAAGAGATTCTCACTGGAGGGAGAGGCTTGACAGGACATCGAGTCTTTCCTTGTGACGATGACGGGCTTGATTGCCGTAGCTGTTGCCCACTGCTCCCACATTGTGACAACTTTCCCTTGTCCGACTTCGTGGGCGATGGTGACGATGAAGTGCTAAGTGGAATCGCTGAACGTGGATCCGTCGTGGTGGATGCTAAATTTCTTCTCTTGTATCTTGCAATTAACAATAATATGCTCCAAACGGCAACATTAAGGCCATCAGACCATCACTGAAGGATTCCTTCACATTAATTTCGGCTGTGTCAAACGTTCAATTTCACAGCTCTCACTTAAAGGCAAATTTCGAATGGTTTGTAAAAGGTAAAATGCTTGTCATTCAACGTTTTTTGGATGAGAATTTTAGTAGTTTGTGTAATGGCTGGCAAGGGAAACCTCTTGTATTACTCGAATGCTATTTATAAGACACACAGTGAAAGTGACAGAAATCACACCGCTAACAAACTAACAAACTTCAACTTTCTCCTACAGCCCCTATTACACCAAATCTAGAGGTACGCATGTTTCACATTGATGATGTGCTGCAGTTTGAATGAAATATGAGCTGGAGGAAAGTTGTCAAGCTTCGCAAGTCGCCCACCCACATCCGAATATATGATATCTCTGAGTGAGTGATCTGCTGTACATCGCTTCACCACTGTAAGGAAATGGGATAATCAAAAAATGCAACTGAATTATGAAACTGTCATGCTACAAGAAAAGGATGCAGTTACATTGCCATGCATCCATGCTTTCGTTCGTATACCTCTCGATCTCGAACGCTTCACCTTGATTTCCAAGAGTTACAGTCGTTTTGGAGCACAAACATCATGAATTTTGGAAGGGTTGTGAATTCCAAAAGTTCCAGTTTTGGAAGCATACGCAACGTACAGAAGCGTATGTATGTGGATCGATGATTGCTAGGATTCATCCAAACACCAACAAAAAGCTTGTATCATAAGAAATACTGAGCGCATGGGTGTAAAGTCATAATTGTGCTCTGCAGGAATATTTACTCCACGTTTCAGACATCAGAGTTTTCTGGTTACACTTAATATTTGATGAGTGAAAATAATTACTGGTGATTAGTACTCGAGTTTACCGCAGTTCTGCTATGCGAATTGCATCTATATCTGCATACATTTAACCATTCGATTTTAAAATTTTTTGGATGCTAACTTTGGGAGGATGGATGAAAAGTTTTTGGAGGAACTCAAATCCGTCTCAGTCCAAGACATCCTTCAGGAGGTAGAACTTGCACCGAAATTGAAGAGCTTACAATTTGAATTTGGCGTATTGTGGCTTCTATTGGCAATGTATACGTATATTAATGTACATTTGAATTTTGAATGTTTGTGGGCAGCAACGACCCACCACTGCATTCCGCCTAGGAACGGCTCGCGGAGGAGGTGGCGCTAGCAGAACCGTACATACAGCGGTGACCCCAGCACCGCCACCGGAAACACCTTCGGCCTCCATGTTCAGAAGCAGCTCGCCCCCTGCCGACTCGGATGAGATAACCACTCTGGCCAGCTACCGACCCGAGTCCGCAGCGTTTGCCTTCTCCTTCAACCGACCCAAAACGGGGACGAGGCGACGTCAAGACAGCGAAGACGGGGCGAGACGAGCACCGTCCGCTTTCCGGAGTCGAGCCAACCACACCGGCAGTAGTGGGTGAGTTATCGCAAAAAATAAATACCTATTATAGTATGTTTTCAGCTTTAAAATTTTATTCGTTTCGTAGTTTCATAACCTGATATTGATATGCAATTTTTAAACAGGATGAACAATGTGCGAGCTACATCATCCACCCGGTCCAACACGTTCATTCCAGAGGAAACGGTAGAGTTCATACCGGATTTGGATGATGTACAGGAGGAAGACTTGCAAATGACTGTCGCATCAGCCCCTGCGTAAGCCACAAATGGCTGTATTAAAACTGTGGTCGCTTTTTATAAACTATGTAATTAATAAAATGTCTTTGGTAATCAGGTACGAAATCCAGCGGATGGCCAGTCTCAAAGAGCTGGATGCAGAACTCATGCAGAGCAAACCTTTCTCAGTTGTGGATGGAATCAACCTGCGAAAGTTGTGCAAATTCATTGTGCCCGAAAAGCAGCTTATGGAGGTACTCTAAATGAATTTGCAGTTTTGTCATGCTAAAAATCTATAAACTTGAAAGATTCTGTTTCCTTTCGGGAAGCATGATGAGCTGTGGACGTGGGACAGTTTGTACACGGAAATAGTTTCCTCGCCTGAGCTCAGCGACTTGATGCGCAGCTCAAGAAAGGACGCTGGAGACACTGATGTCGACGCCATCACCACGAAGGCGTCGTAAAACTTGCGATATTCTGAACGTAATTTTTCTACTGGTTATAAAACGGTGCACGCATATGAATCAATATAGGTAAGAACAATTCTGCCAATAAAAGGTTTTGCTTGCAAATCTTACGACACTACAAATCTCAACAACTCTTTTGTGTACTGGGTTCCTTCGATTTTATTCCCAAACAAAATACACTTATGGACTGCTTCCTTCATGTGGTTTGTAGATTTATGATTTTTATTCACATTCATTTCCCCTTTCATATTATGCACATGAGAAACTAATACACATCCTGTACATAAATTAACCTAGTCTACAAATTATTCCGTACATGCCTAAAATTATTTAAAGTACACTTTGTTAATTTACAATGGCGACCACACCGTTGACACCGTTCAACGGAAAGTGAAAAGGAGAAGAGCCTGTTTGCATAAAAACCTTTCAAAAACACTTTACAGAGTAAATTGCCATTATACATAAGAAATAGCGGTCAATATGTAGTAGACGCTCTCTAAATGTCACTGGATATTGTACCAGCACCAGCCACCACTATTGTGTTAATGAATTCTCGTAAAGTCCTCAACAACCTTGATTATATCGTCCACTGATGCTTCTTGCTTCATTCCGCTTCCCTGTAGATCAACCTGCATTACCACGAAAAACAAAACTTTCAATAATATACGATACACCATACATACCTCAACCACGTAAATATATAGTGTAATTGTCACTTGGGGAATTACCAGTAGCCCACCCACAACTTGTTTCATATCATCGCGAGACATGTCGAGAAAACTTTCGATTAGATCCCCGTCAATAAAACCTTCACAAGGGTCCTGCTTTCGATCGTTGTAAAAACTGCGCCAATACGCGTGCTCAATTTTTCCTACGGGTTTGATCACCTTCGACAGTCGGTCCTGGAGCTCGAGGAGAAATTCGTAGAACGTTGACGGAATTTGTGTAACAAGGCCTAGAAACAAATTTTAAAAAACTCTTAAGAATCAGCTATCGCACTACTATCAGAATCTGCATTCAGTTAGGTTTCACTAACCGACAGAGCCGCTAATTGTTCCAAACAGTAAACTGCCTGTCGTGGGAGCACAGGTGTCGCCCAAATGCTGTCTCACAAGAGAGCCGTGTCGAATACAGTTGACGAGGTCACCCAGGTGGATTCTTCCAGCATCTTGCATCTGACACCGTTCTTCGTCCGTTGCGGCTCCACTACAAAAGTGCTAATTACGGTAAGTCACTTTCATTAAGTCTCATTAAAGGGGTTTAGTAGTACGCTCTTACCCATCCTTTGTGCACACAAAAAGATTGAAAGAATTGTCGGTTCCAAGAAAAGTGTCATCGTCAATTATGTCTATCGCCGTCATCCAGTTTGGATTGTAATCCCTTGCGATCTGAAGTAAATGTAAAACCAATTTAATATTTTCCCGAAAATAGTCTTCAGATTCTTTCTTCCTGTCGTTAGTAGCGCGTACTTACCTCTTCAAAAGTTCCTTCCATACTTTTGTATTGTAGAAGTGTAACGGATCTCATCAGATCCCCAACGAGAATGAAATCGCCCTTGAATTTCAGATACAGTGACAAAATTGTGTTGAAGTAAGAGCATTCTACGCGCAACTCCTTCTCCGAAGTCCATTCGAACAGTCGCACCTG
>JAHZMW010003041.1:0-19316 GCA_027743745.1 Alloscopus bannaensis
ACACTTTATAAGTTATAAAGTGTAAGTTGCCCAAATGTTCGTTTTAAATTATAACCTTATGAATTATTTTCTCGGCTAGTAAAAGTATTTGGATATGGTATCAGAATTACAGGAAATTGCAGGCATATTATTGTCGCAGTAGCTCGTGTAGAAATATTTAACAGTTAACACAGAGTCCAGGAAAGTTGATCAAAATATAAATCTAGGTTTCGCCAATTATTTTGAGATGAGATGGGAAGAAAATTGTTAACTTTCGACATAATTGATAGTGGTTTCCACTGTATACATTTGCTTACACTTCTTGTGTTTATCATTTATCGGATGCGGTGAAATATGATACGTGTTTTTTGTAACCCCTGTGGTGTTGAGCATTTCACATGTCCATATAACACCATCAATTTAATGTTAAACCTCATATGAAGGCAAACGGTCGACGGTCATAGCAAGGTTAAATGCATCCATAAATTGCACGTGGCATTCACACAAAAACTGTAAAAGTGTAGTTAATGACAGCTTTCAAGCCATCCAAAGAGCAGTGAGTGCACACATGCATCTACATCAAATAGATTTTCAACTCACATAATTGAGCAGCTACAATCTCTTCAGAAGTAAAATAGTAAAATGATTGTATTGAGCTACTCATTTTTTCAAGTTTCCCTACATCAGGTTTCGCTTCGAAATTACATTATCTTCCGCCGATAATTATTATGAGTTTGTTGAGGCGGTGGTTCAAAATCCCATTCTTGTCTTTAACCGATTAGTCATGGAGTGCGCACACCATTCGTTTGACGTAAAGTTACTGATTACCACTGTTAAAAAGAAATTGCAACCACTGCGAAGACAAATTAGTTTTTCAGACTTTTTAAACTACATAGATGACTGACGAATGTTATAACAGCAGAGAGAACGTCTTACAACGCTTACACTACTTGCAAAGCTCGCACTGCGTATACTCGTAAAAAGTTACGGTTTCGTTGGCTTTCATACACACTAAAGATTTCGTTGAGTATAAATGGAGTTGTATGCAATGCACATGTAAGAATGTAAGAAGTAGGTATTCCTCATACTTTAAGTACATTCCTTATCGTAAGGAATCACCAAAAAACGGCAGTGTACCATTCATGTTCGTTCAGTCTAGTTGGTGGAACGAGTGACCCAAACTCTTGCAGCGTGACCGTTAAAACAGCAGAGTATCTCAATGAACAAACTCAAGCTTCAAACTTTCCTCAGTTCACATAGGTTGATGCCTAAGTTCCTTGAAATTGAATGGGGAAGGAATTCTCGCAACCACAACTCATAACAACGTTTAGGGTAATGTAAGGTTGAAGGGATTTTTAGTAGTTTCAGATGAACTCGTGAGTAGATCCAATTTTACATGCTACTCCAATTAGTCAAGAAGATAATCATACAGTACGAAGATCACTTTTTTGGTACCTAAATCTGAATACATATTTCAAATTCCGACAATTTTGATTTGTAAATATGATTACATGACATGTAAAATACTTGTTTGATCAGAATGTGTACCATTTCTTTCGAATGGCGAGGGGAAAATTGTTATATGAAATTTCAATTTTTAAAAACAGAAATGGTAATTATTTTCTGCGTTGGTAATGTCAGGGTTTTGTTCACACCCTTGGTGGTAGAAATTTTAATTAAGGGTATAATTTTTTGTATTTTAAGGTACATACATAATAATATGTAGATGAGGACATTTGACATCGGCTCCGCTGTCACTAAACACTTGTAAATGCTATAATGCCCATGGCTTTCAGTAATTCTGCCTTCATTAGAGAACATCCTGTGTCTAAATTGCAATGAAATTCGAAGCGCGTAGCGTTTTAGTAGAAAAACGCTGAATAATGGAAGGACACACTTTTTTCGCAACTTATAACGATCTTGAACAGCAACAATTTCATTGAGTTTTCTATTTTCTGCATTTTTCAACACAATGTGACACACGCAAGCATTCCTGGTTCGTTAGGTCCTACAACAATGGCCACTCACTCTCAGAGTGGATCCGACGGAAACTTAAAAAATCACAATTTAATTCGCCATTTGCAGTGTTTGCAAAAACCATTATTCATACCTACGCATATTATTTTGCTCAGTCAATACGCACACGAGCGTATGTGTATCTAAAAATACGTAAAAGTAGGTAGTTCAATTAGTCACACCGAATTTGTCATATACATTATTTGTATTTTCTAAAACTTTAATAAGAATACGTGCTTTGAGCACGAGTATAAAACGATAATACAGTTGGTGCTCGACTGCCTTCAAAAACTTCACAAAAATATGATAAAGCAAACAATGGAAATCATCAAGAAGTTGAAGCCTACTGTACACAACTTTTTGGTGTAATCTCTCTTGGTAAATTTTTTACAAGCATCTAAACTCACATTTATATTTAAGACACCTCATTCTAAAATCTATACAGTCATCAGCTCCTAACTCTTTCTTTCAATCGCAGTCAGGGCAAAGGCTCCTGGCTGTGAGAATGAAAGCAAGAACCTAACGTGAATCGATGCTAAGGCCCTGAATGACGTTGAAAACGCGTGTGTATGTGCATGCGCGACCCAGAAATGTTCTGAAAACCAACTTTGAAAAATTACTTTTTCAATCCTTTGTATCTAATCTGGTACTGTTGTCAGACTCAAAAATCGCAGAGAACTACACATTGCGCATCGATCACTGATGTAGTCTCTCCTTCATACATTGTTGAATACGCTCTTGAACATTATTTCAAGGAGTGAACCAAAATTCAATTTTGTTTCATCTCTTATCAATCCACGCTCTTTTAACTGAAGGAGTAAAACCTTAGAGTAGGCATTTTATTATACATGCAGTTCCTTTTTTGTGTGGTACTTTTACGAGTTGGCGATGTTCCTCCTTCACGTCTCCCTTGCCTTGGGATGTCAGTTTCACATGGGTAAAGAAAGACACAGTTAGTAAGGAGTCGGTGAAGTGTTACACAGGTTATGCGGTTTCTTAAAGAAAAACTCGAAATCCGTCTTTAAAACACTAGTTCACTTGAGTCATGGGACTCGTGAATACGATTTACGTACAACGTCTGAAGTTTAGTTTCCTCATGTCCCCTTCTTTCAGATCATCACATAAGACAGCCATGTAAAATCGAAGTAATTGCAGCCGATTTACAATCTATATCGTCGGCGTCACTTTTGTAGGAAAGGTAGTTTAAATATCCGCATCTCAAAATGACATAGGAAGTGTGTGCCCTGTGTCGTGGTGTGTATTATACAAAGTGGTAATTTTGTGGTAATTGTGGGCACTTGAGAGAAACTGTTACAGTTTTGTTACACCAGAGAATTATGTTCTAACAATTCTCTCACAGTTTAAAAAATGAGAATAGGGCCCAAATCTTGAGAATCATTTTGTCTACAATTTATTTGCAGAGATTTATGTATGTATGCTCTAGTATGCAAAACCTAATTGTTAAGTAAAGTACAGGAAGAGACTCGTTCCGAGATGTGAAGAACTAAACATACACCTGTCGACACCAATATTAGTTTGGATTGAGAAATACTGAAGACTGAAAAACAAGGCTTTCCTATGCCATAAAGTTTCATGATATCATCATAATGATTAGACATGCCGATATTCTCTGCCTTATCTGTCTCGCTATGGTGCTTTGTTTTAGTGATTTAAAACGGTCTTTTTTTTCTTTCAGGGATTTTACAACGTGTCAGAACCTCTGTATCACTAATAAGTCAAGAAAGCGTGGACGTTGGAGATGTGACTGACACTCAAACAAAGGGAAAGCTGAGGAGTACTGCAAGATTGGACGCAACCATAATTATATACTTCTCACCCAAAGTGGCGTTTTTGTGCGTATTTGAGAATCTTTACAATGCATAATAAGTGTTTTAATGATCTTTTCATCAACAATTCACGCACCAAAGTGTAGTCTCCGTCAGACACGCAACAGGGTTGAAAAAACCTCATCTCTGAAAGTGATTATATATTTGCCTAACTTCTGACACCTCAGTTATTGAAAAAATAGAGAATCGCAGAGGAATCATTTCAAAAATCTACGAGTGCAGATGGATTTAAATGAAAATTATTTTTGAGCTGTGTCGGAATGTAAGAAAAGAGCGTAAAGATAATATGGAAGCTTACACAAAGCTGCCAATTTTGCGAACAACGCCACACGCAACAGAACACATTTACATGACGCTCACTTTACCGAAATCGTAGCAAAGGCAGGTGTGTGCCAACAATAGCTTCACGCTCTCAAAATTCTCACGTAACTCGACAAGCCCTCATTTAATTGTGTTGTCTCTTTTTGTGAGAACGTCTGCACATTACGATCATTATTATGTGATGTAAAAAAAATCAATGGACACACTGCCTAATAGCAGCTTCACCGTACAATAATGATGTGGAAGTGTTTCATGTGCTCAGACCAAGTTTTTAGCAACTTAAAGTAAATGGCTGCCTCTAAAAAGTTTAATAAAAATTATCAACATCCTCGCGAGGAAGAAAGTGCATGTGTTCTTCGTAAATAGGATCCAATCGCTGAGAATCTACATGGACGTCAATGTACAAAAGGACTTGAATGACTTCCAGTGCCTGGTGACTGATCAAACGGACATTTCTCCGGAGAATCAGATTCTTCTGTATAAGGAGTCGAGCATAATAAAGTTCATGGAGAATGGGAGAAAGCCGAGTTCCGCAATCCCGGACACGACGGAGGACAGTCCCCTCATTCTCTGTCATCGGGAGAATAACAACGTGTCGCTCGAGTGGGATACCAAAGATTTGCCTAAATTCCCTGCATTCCCCAATTTAGTCAATGTGGAGAACGATGCGAGTCTCGCAAAGCACACGTGTGGTGTCGGCTACTGCTATAAGCGTCGTCTGGAAAAGATTTGCAGGGCAGTGAGTCTGATTAGTCAAGCGGTTCAAACGATCAACCAAGTGATTGCTTCCGAACTCGTGACAGTTACCAAAGAAGGTTCTCAGGTGCAAAGTGTGATACAGTGTTTGAGCCAGCAGCTAAGTCTCATGAGTCAGTTTCACAAAGCTTGCCAATCGTTCCTTGGTGCTGGTCCGGGAGTAGAAAAGACAGTGAGTGCCAAGATGGAGAGCATGGGGCAATTGGTGGAGGTCCAGCAGGTTGAGTTCAAAAGCATGAGTGGCCACTTGACCGAGTTGGAGCAGCCTGTGAAGCAGCTTCACAATCGCTTTGTGGAAAACAATGTCCTCATGGCGGAGTGGAAAGAGGCGACCATAGTAAGAGAGTTTTTCATACTTTAACTTTCTCCAGAGAAAGCTGACATTAAAATGGTAATTTGTTTGTTTCATTCACATAGGAAATCAAAGACATTTCTAGAGCTTCAATTAAGGCAGCCACACACGTAGGGAAGCTTCGGGAATCCTGGCAGCACCTCTTGCGAGACCGAGCAACCCGTAATTTAACATACAATGATGAGCAGTTTCATATTTTGGAAAGAATAAAAATGCAAGAAAAGGCAAAGTGTCTCTCAGAATTGCTAAATGATGAGTGCCAGCATGCCATTATACGTTTGACGGAAGTGCTGTCGGATTGGTACAAGACCGCACAGGTAAATTTTAATTGCGTGTTTGGTATTCTATGCGGATTTTTAGCATTTTGTTCAATGCAAGTGCATTTATTATCACAGGCTGCCTTCATACAAACGGAAATCCTCGCAAAGGACACGTACCAATTTGAAGAGTCTCTGGAACTGTACCTTTTACGCATGAAAGAAGGAGTTACCACATATCAGACTGATTTGAACAATATAACCTCCGGACTGAAGCCGTACGCCCTACAGAAACGAAGTGTGCGGACACGAAGCAGAGATCGGGGGATAAATGGAGTTGACATAAGCGACAGGGATAACAGCTTATTGAGCAACTCTGGCAGCTTGGAAACGAGTTACCTCCCATCAAGTCGGAAAGGAAGCAACCGGTCAACTAGCCGTAGGGAATATGTAAAGACATTTAATAAAGGCCTAAAAGAGCTGACAAGTGTTCAAGAAGAAGTGTGGACGATATTGAAGGAGAATGCAGAACTTGTCAATCAGTTCCAGACACTCACGTTGTCACTCTTGTCTTCGGATGGCAGTCAAGGATATGAGTCAAATCCGAGTTCGACGAGAAATAGTTTGAGTAAAAATGACTCTGATCTTTCTGCCAAATCGAATGGAAGCATGTGAAGACCGGAGTACCTGTAAACTCTGCCTTAAACTGTAACTGAATTCAGTGCTTTTTCAAATGGCTGTAGCAGACATTTTAAAAACAGAAATACATATCTTGGTGTTATTTTTAAATGCGCTCTTAAAGGACTGAAATAAGAAGTTAGGCAGAATTTGAAAAACCTTAAAATTTACTTTGGTTGCATAATGCACTTTATAGAGTTTCGTCAATCATGTTTGCTTTATTGATCCGGTTTTTTGTAATTTCTTACGAAATAAATAGTAGTAAATGATATTGAAAGACCGTCACCATTTTGGAATCGAATATGCATTCTTTACACCATATCCCTCTACATGTAATACATAATCCAACAGAGTCTTCTCGAACTCGGGAAGTCACGACTAGATAAATTTTCAACATTAACGAATTCTACTTTTCTTCCCATATGTACTTTAATTGAACATTAAATTGCATGCTCGGTTTATAGCAGATACTTAATTCAGCTTCGTTGCAGTTGAAAGCGCAACGAATTTTATATCTGTAAAACATAATATTCCTACATAGTTTATCATGCATAAAAAGTCAACTATGTAACGCAAGAGTTTTGAACCGATTGCAAATCAAAGAACATCTAAAGTAAAGTTATTTTTTAATATGAAAGTTAACCAAAGTCAATTTGGATAAACTTTGCAAGAATGCAGA
Source organism: Alloscopus bannaensis (assembly GCA_027743745.1). Classification (NCBI taxonomy): domain Eukaryota; kingdom Metazoa; phylum Arthropoda; class Collembola; order Entomobryomorpha; family Entomobryidae; genus Alloscopus; species Alloscopus bannaensis. The sequence continues at coordinate 6,886 of JAHZMW010003041.1, forward strand.
ATTAGTGTAATCAAGGGAATGTTAGCTATGCGAAGAGTACAAAAAATTTATCTCTACAGAAGCGGACACCTTTTCATAGATCCATATTTCTCATTCCTTTGTCGATAAGCTCTGCCGCTTTGCCAGCTTGTTTAGCTTTTCTGTGACGTTCTTGAACAGTTCTGAAATGTTGCAACAGCTCCTCAAAGTTTATCTCTTTGACGTATACCCTTTCTTCCGTTTTCGGGGCGCCATGCAATCTATTACAGAACGTCATGATTCTCAGACCAGATTCATTGAGATTTTTCAAAACTTGATAGGTACGTCAGTGTTGTAATAGCGCAACTTACTTGCTACCAGTTGGAAGATGAAAGCTAGGAACACAATTGAGCCTTCGTTGCAACACATGAAAGCCCTCACTTTGCGGAAGAAGCATCAACAAACCGTACAATGCTTGAACTAATTCAGTGTTATGATGGCCATCCAATAAATCAAGGCGAAGGTCTGCGTTATAAAAAATCAAAACAAAAGTAACATTAATAGTGGCATTTAACTTTCAGGATAGTTTGAAACCTGCATATGTATGTACATTTGTACAAGCAAAAACATTTTCATCGAATTCCCTTCTACTCTTTCTTAATAGAACAATGCCGAACCGAACGAATGAGTATATTCAACACATGTACCGTAAGCGTGCTCACGCCTTTTAGAGCTTGCTTGGCATGTCTAAGCATCCTTGTGCACTCTACCGAAGAATCACTAACTACACTATCCGCATGCTATTTACATGTACCTACTCTGCTAATTGTAAATACAGCAAATCATCAGAAGATCATTAAACACGTTTTTTTCAAATGCTATAACTTAATCACTGGTCAAACTTTCCCCCAACGATTATTGCATAACATAAAACTTGCTGTAAGGTAGCAAAAGTGCATTTCAAAGTACCTAAATAAACACGCTGTTTGCAACTTGAATGCAGTTTGAAAAACTTACATGTGAAAATTGGTGACTCAATTAGTTGCACCAACTTGTCGATTTCAACAAGAAAATCAACTGTTACTTCAATTTGGCCACTGAAAGAATCAAAGTAATTTAACTTACTAACATGCAATCAACTCGCCGTACCTGATTAACTTGTTTGGGTAATATTCATGGATGGTATCACTTACAAAGTTCGAATTATATCACACGCGTGTGAGTAGTTTTGGGTAAGAAGGCATAGTGCAACAGTCGCCACGGGGTCGTGAGCCCATGTTTGGTAGAGGCACGTGAATAATGAACAACTTTCCTATTTAAACAAGCACACTGATTAAGACATTGTGTGTCAAACAACATTAAACATAATTACTATTCAACATTATTGCTACTCACTCTTGTTTTCAGCTCTTTCAATTGCGTTCTGAGCTCAAACAGTTCTGCAGAGGTCAATAAAATTGTGTTCAAGGTCTCCACCATGACGTTAGCAAATTTGAAATTGTCTTCCTTAATCAAAATTTCTGAGATGCTTCTGTAAATGGCTTCGGCACTCAGTAATACACACAATTGCCTACAAAAAAATAAGCACATCATTACAACCAATAAAACTCATTTCTGAAAACACTCCATAAAGTTTTGATCAACTTACCTAACAATAAAGGCACCACGGTCTTCTAAGAGTTGCTTATCCGTAGAAAATAAGCTTAACAGGCTGACAATAAACTTTCCAAAATATGTATTATCTTTGACATTGGCTTTACTTGAATCTGAAAATCAAAACAAACATTAAAACCTAGGCTGACCTTTCGAGTTTCTTACGTAATACATATATCTGATAGAATAAAACTGTACCATCTTTATTCTTCAAAGAAAACGATACAATCTCAGCTAATACTTCTAAACTCAGCAGTACAACTTCGTCACTAGGATCTGAAAGGGTTTTCAATAAAACCGGGAAAGTTTCATCGACATATTTGAACATTTGATCCCCCATTTTCAAGTGCAAATGATAAATCCAGCGCAGCACAGCCACTTTGGTAGGCACTGCAGTGTTTTGCAAGTTTCTAGTTAAAACTTCAATAACAGAATTTAGATCCACGGGTGGAACTGGTTTGTCAGCCTCCTGTTGGGTGCTCTTCAACTCTTGATTTTCACCAGTGGACCTCAAGGCATTCGAATTAGTCTTATCTGTGTCATTGCAGTTTGTGATTAACTTCATTAAACTATAGTTGACTGCTTTGCTTGTTTCTCTTATATCTGTGAGAAATTCATAATTCTTTACAACTTCGATAGTGTTACAAAAGGAATACATCCTAAGAAATATAAAGGATCCTACTTTTCCGACCATCATCGTCATACGCTAAAAATGGAAGAACTGCAGCTAAAATTCCTGACGCGTACGGGACCATATCGTGACCTGCCAGTGCCACAAATTCTTTTATCCACGTCACTGCCATTAGCTATAAACAAAGCGTCATTGTATTATATAGTCTACCTTTAACAAGAATCATGCGTTTGAAATATTGTTTTAAAATCATATAAACCCATTCGAAGTATGAGAATGCATTATGTAAGCAACTAGGTCGACAATGAGACACGTACTTGTTTGAAAGTAGTTGACTGCAACAAAATGTAACATGCAATGACACATAAGAAATATAATACATAAACGAAGATCTAAAAGCAAAACCAAGATTTAGCATATTACACGGCGTAGGTATAATAGTATCTTACCTGTAGCAATTCGTCTCTCGATTGACTGTGAGCTATCAGAATGTTTATCATGCTTGAAAAATCAGCCGCAGCTGGATTTTTAATTATATCCCTCAAGAACTCTCCCAAAACATTTTCACACCTGAAAAATAAACAAATCACCTTTCCCATTTTTCCCATAAAATTCGTTTTTACACAGTCAAAAGTGATAAGAAATTCTAACATCTTTTTGATGTCCATGGTATGATCCTCAAGAATATTGAACAGTCCGTCCAACAATTCCGGTAGAAACAAAACCATGTTTATATCTGGAACGGCATGAAGAACAGAGATCCATGAAATGACAAACTGTCTCGCAAAGGTGTTCTTGGTGTACATCCTTTCGCGTAAAAGTGGCATGAATGAAACCAAGTCAAACGACGAACTTTCTGTTACTATATCCTGTCAAGTTTACAAAAACAACCGGTGTAATTTTCCGTAATTCTTTCCTATCAAACAAAGTAGTAAAGTACAAACCTTTAGTAATCTATCTAACATTTCCGTTCCACTTTTAACATTTTGGTCTGGGTCGGCCGCAAGTTTGCTTAAAGCATTAAATATCTCATTAAAATGGACGAGAATAGCACCACGAGCGACTTTGGTAACATTGTACAACCCTTCACAAGCGTAATAGCGTGCACGAGAATCCGAGTCTCCGAAGCAATGTAATATTGGCAAAATAAGTTCATCCATGTAATTTGCAGAATCCTATTCGTGAGAAAAAACAATACTCAATAATCATTAAAACACAAACTAACAGAAACATAATTTCCGATTGGCAATTTTCGTCACGTTTACCTTTCCTAAAGCCATTGCAGTTGCAGCCAAGCCAATGATACCACCTTTGCGCCAGTTGGTCATCTGCGACATTGTGAAATCGTGTCCTAAAACTCGCAGAAGTTTACGAATTTGTTCCGAGTTCTTCATGGAGGCAAAGTCTTTAACCATTCTGCAAATAAAAGAGGAAATTGGAACATCATTAATTACATCTTCGTCTCTGGCTCGACTATTTCTTGACTTGTATAACAATTAAAGTAAAAAGTACTTCTCTATTTCCGACGCGGCTTGCCGTCGCTTGTCATACGACTTATCTGACAAGGACTTCACACAAGCCAGACTCAACGGGCTATAATCCTTCTCCGACATTGTGATGGCGAGCAGTAACAGTTCTCAATTTGGCAAAGATGATTTTTTTGTCGCGTTTCCGTTCCTTGATAATCACACCATTCTTTTAAAGCAATGTCATCCAAACTTCAGATAAGAGAAGTACGCCACAGCCTCACACGTCCTTTCTGTACAAATTAAAGAAAATATTAATTATGTACTTGTACTTGATTATGCAGTTTATAAAAACAATAACTCTTACCTTCAACCTTTTAGAATCCACCCGAGACTGTGAGTTATGCCTTCGTCATCCGCTTCCCATTATTGGTCACAAACGCTTTTAACTTCTACACTTTGCACATTCTAAAAGCACTAATTTTATGCATAAATACGAGCCCACGCCTCCGTCACCCGATTTTGCATTGCTCCATTCATGGAACAAATTCTAATAATATACCTTCCACCAGGTGTGTCTGGACTTTTCTACTTATCCAGCCAGCCACAGATGTGAAGGCTGTGATTACTCTGAATATTATCTTGTGCTGTATATGATGTCACGGTACAACTGTCATTAAAATTACTTTCGTCAACACCTTATCTCCTTGATTTGGGATAATATATTATTATGGACGAGTAGCGGAGGATGACACATTCTCCTTGTCAGCTGAACAGGAGTAGTTTCCCGCAAGCTTCACATACGGTGGTGGTGTAGGCGTAAAAATAAACTTCACATACCCACAACACAAGAACTTGACTCCTTTGCGGTGGCTGCCTCAGGAATGGATAGATGGCAATTCGCGTGACCATTTTGAAGATTCGCTTGTCTTCGCAATAAAATCTACACAAAATTTATGACTGACACCATCTAATGAATGTTTGTTGATGACAGTTAATGATGTAGTTCGTCTACCACCTCAATTTCCGTTAAAGGATCAGACACGGAGTAGGTAACACCGTCCATGTAGTGACGATGACCATGAGGATGTTCCAATTCTAAATTCGGGTTCAAAAGGGCGAAAGAGGGGTTGTTGATATGAAAACTGGAAGATATGACGGACACAGACTCGTCGGTGTCTTCAATCCAGTGGTCCACCGAAGTGCTGGCGTACTTCTTCACCGCTGGATACACAGCTATGCCGATGGTCACCATTAAAAATGCGACGAGGAGAAAGTTGAGGAGGAGTATCGACCATGGGGTGGCAGTGTGGAGTTCGTCAGAGGCGAAGTCGCCAAAAATGTCTTCGTCGATTGTCGATAGAATTTCCTGTTGTAAAATGAAGAAAAAAAATCAGTGAAGTGATCAGTAACTTTTGTAAATAGTGGAGCAGTTGTTAATGAAAATTAGAAGTTCAATTACCGACTCACATAATTTGAAGGAGTCACGCTATCGTTTTCTCCCAAGGAGGAAGGATAAGATAAAATGGTCGAAATGGGGCTTCGAGTATCTTCTGAAGTCACATTTAAGAATGAAGAAATTGACGAGTTTTTCATATCCATTTTTATGACAATTTTCAACGTTGGGGTGTTGTCTTCAGAAATTCGGACTTCGACTTTGCCTCGGACCTGGTCTGCGAAGTCGGTAAAAACTGAGCAGTCTCCTCCAAAACTAGTTCAGTTACTTACTGCTGCAAAAATGCGAATTGCTCCAGTTTTTTAATTTACATGGAGCTCTGCTGCCCTTTGCAATTCCAGGATAAATCTGTTCCAGGAAAGGATGTCTGTTTCATCATACGACTCTGAAGACTCTATTTTAAGATTATAATGCCACCTCTCCCTCATATTCCTTTCTCGGAGTCCATCCTTTGTCGAATGTCATCCTCAGCCATTCTCGCTAAATGCCAAGCGAAGTTACGCCTCATAAATTATGAATGCACAAATTAGGCTGACGAAAATTTGAAAATGAGCTGTTCCTAAACTCGGAAGCGAACAGTTATAACGGTGATTTCAGAAATATGTAGTTCACATAATATATATATTAATACGTAGCTTCTCCAAGTTTTTTTTGTCCATTGTATCATATCTGGACAATTATATTGCTTAAAACAGTCGTCAAACAAACTTTTCAGCAAAGATTTTGTTTTAGTTAAAATATTGTTGTAAGTTCGAATTTTTAACGATCATTTAGAAACTTTGCTGTCATTATAATCCATCCCATAATGCCAAGTTAAAAATTTCAACGGCACTTGTCAAACATTATTCTCACTGTGCCCAACAACCACGGTCATATCTATTTATTATAATTTGCAGTAAAAAAACTTGCAAATCAAACATGACCACTAAAGAGCAACAAAGATGATCATCAAACTACGGTTATGAGTAAAATGTATCAGGTCAAGTCAGTTGCATGAGAATCTCACAGATTAAGATGTAGCAATTGAATTTTACGTAATTTTTTAATGTCAGATCAATTTTCAAACGAAACAAAGCAATATATATATATATAAACACGATCCGATTGTGCATATATATACCTAAAATGCAAACGTAGGAAAGGTGAGCATATATAATAGGAAAAAAAAGATTTAGAATTCTTCTCCAAACAACCCTTGATGCTACTTGCTACTCGATGTAGCCCCATTTTTTAAAGATCACGAACAACCCAAGCTTTAGAGAGAATACTCTGCATTTTATGGAAGAGCATCCGATCCGATGAATTTCCAGGCTCGTACTACACACTCCTCTTCCCATTCCTCGAATGTCGCATTATGGTATCCGAATATCGTCACATATCAATTTATATGATAATCGTACCTCTTTTGTTTGCAGAGACCGCTATTGAATCTGCAATTAATTGACATGAAACTGCAAAAATGCCAGAATCAATATACAACAGTACTCTTTAGGCGGTAACTCGCCTCCAAATTAGCATATTCTCACTATATATCATTAGCTTGGGACTCTGTGGTGATGTTATTTTTTATGAGCCCCTTTGCTTTACATTTAAACTTTTATTGTGTCATAAAATTGCAAAACAGGCTGACTCAGAATAAATGTAATCTTAATTCCACAAACGTTTACGAGATCACCGCATTGTACACTTGAGATCATACAATGTCGATCCAATCATACTAAATCTGAGCCAATAAAATTTTACCTACAACTAAACCCTTCTCCAGTCACTATATACAATTTTTTTTATATATAAGAATCATTTTATTCACATTATTCCATCCTTTTCTTACGGACATTGTTTCGACAGTAAAGATCTGACGAAGAGTTCCTGCCAATGACACGAGTGTTCTCTCATTTCTCACCATTATTCAGAAGGAAGTGATCCTACCTTCGTAGGTGGCCCTGGATTTTTATTCCTCCAGAAATAAATTGACAGTTTTTTAAATGTTTAGCTCAATACTCCCTCTCTATTTGATTAAGCCTCTAAAATGCTTATGGCACATTCCCCATTCAGTGCCCACTTGTATTGGAATGAATGGCAGTACTGTACTCGTTATAAACGTACTTTTTTGTAGCCGTTCCGAAAAGCACCGGAGGAAACAAAAATGTTGCTGACTAAACAAACATTTCGTAAGTGTATAACTATGTGATCATTCATGATGTGCTTTTTTCCACAGAGGTTTACAAAAGCATTTTGGTTCTCCATTGAGACCTCTCCACTCCATCGCTTCAAAAAAAATATTAAAGGAGAAGAGGCTTAAAGAGGAAGCGGAGTCTCAAATTGTTGTAAACAAAGATCCATTAACCTGCAGTGCCACTTGACTCAAGACGTCCCTACTCCAACTTTATACAGGTTGAGGATGATGATTGTGAGCCTCTCTCGAGAGATACAGTTGATTCATTAGTATCCACAGAACGTGTTCCAAGCATGATTGAGTCTTGTTCAGAAAAAAAAGAGGCACTCGCTACTTCATATTTTCTCCCTGTGTGGCATTTTGTCAAGTGGACGCTTTCTAAATAAAAGCTTCAAAATACTTGAAATCAATTAGCTACCTTTCAATACGAATGAGCAAATGGGGCTGATGAGTTGGAAAATGCAACTCGTAAAGTGAAGATGTGAGTAAACTTTGACTCAAGATTTTTTTCGGCAGCCGTTGCTCGTTTTTTGTAATCATCTCGTGTGTCTAACAACATCCATACACCACACCTTTCCCTTCTATGATGTGTCGAAATTCAGTCTTGGAAACATGAAGCTTACTATTCACAAAGTAAAATAACAAAGAGCGCGTCTGTTATGTTAAGCCTAAAGTGACAAGCCTGTTTAGTCACAATTAGCGATGAGAATTTAAGCTTTTAATTACAAGAGCTACCTGTTCTCCTCAAGTGGTGAACCTAGTGTCGAATATTTATCGAAATGTTTTGAGTTGAGATTTATACTGAGATTTGAAGCAGTTAAACCTAATTTTTTTAAAACACACTTTCCATCCTATTCAATTACGCAGACTGATTGCAATGCAGCTCGGATCTAACTCAGAGACCGTGGTATTCTTATTCTATTTTTGTTTCTAGCGAGTAAACCTATTAGAAAAATATTTCACTCTCAAAATGAATAAAATCAATACTATAAAAATGCAATACAAAGTTAGATGCACATCACGGCTTACCGATGCCGAGCAAAATTGTACGAATTGTCAGAATTGTGTCATGTATTGAAATAGTCAATAGGTTCTTGCGGGAACAGTAAAGCACGTGTATTTTGAAGACAACTAATGAGCACTGCTCACATAATGTCGTTTCGATTTATCTACAAAAAATATCTGCTGACCATTCGTATATAATTATATTAATGAGGCCCAACGAAAGTAAGTGGATCAGGTCTCATTTAGCAGATTGAACCACATGGTCGTTCCTCCTTTACCAAATTAGCATCAAAACTAGCAGGAAGGAATCAAAAAGGAAGGCATTGCATAACATACCTATTCCTGTCTATTCCTTAACATCAACGGGTGCATAATGTGCCTAAATTGTACAAAAATTATATTTGATGAAAAACTGCAAAACAGTGGATCAATGAATTGTGTGGTATGCTGTCTTCTCTGATTATTGTGCGGTATATAATTTCCAAGTTTTTCTTTGTGATTATGACTCGACTAGCCAAAAAAAATTGTAAAAAACTTGGCCTGATGCAGGACGAATATGTTAGATGTTTTTTGCGCTAAGACTTGTTACGTAATTTTAAAGATGAAAATGGTACGTGTCAAGTAATGGTAGAGTGAGCGTAGATCGTTTGAAGTGATTTCCATTTAATAAGAGTCAATACGATGTTATTGGCTTGTTTTCTGATCTTGTCTGAAGTTGCATGCGCCACGAGAACGGTTAATTACATTTGTAACCGTGTATTGATGGCATGATATACGAGTGTATGTAAGGGTTCATTTTTTATGATGTAAAAAAGGAACTTGATCTCTATCATGAAACTCAACGAATTAAATTACGCCACTATATCCTAATTTGTTGATGACGAGCTCATGGTGAGAACCTTTTCCGCTTGACTACTCTTCTCTACACGGTTGTTTGCTGAAGGAAGAGAGATTATCGCTGTAATTTGCGGGAAGTTGAGTCTGCAGGAGTAATTACGAGATGATCAGTTTTTAACACTTTGCCTTGATCCATATTACAGATTAATTTTATTACTTTTATTCCCACTCATTATCGTCCCTCTGCAGTGTCATTTCACGCGATGTAAAATCAGCTAAATCAACTAGAGATCGTATCGGCGCAAGTGTTAATTACGTTAATGTTAGCGAAAATCATCGAAAGTCAATATTGTGGAAGTATTAATGATCCTTGGCAAAAAACACGTGTCGTTTAATATACAAGCAATGATTTTAACTTGTAGTATTCAACATGAAATATTTCCGGAGCATAAAGAAAAATTAAACTTAAGGTGTCGCTCACATTGGTAAAGATTCAGCTATTAAAAGCTCAAATTAATTTGCGGATACACAAAAACCATTACAATTGAACACTCTTAAATTGCAGGCATATCCCACGAATAAGCTAAATCAACTAGAGATCGTATCGGCGCAAGTGTTAATTACGTTAATGTTAGCGAAAATCATCGAAAGTCAATATTGTGGAAGTATTAATGATCGTTGGCAAAAAAGCACGTGTCGTTTAATATACAAGCAATGATTTTAACTTGTAGTATTCAACATGAAATATTTCCGGAGCATAAAGAAAAATGAAACTTAAGGTGTCACTCACATTGGTAAAGATTCAGCTATTAAAAGCTCAAATTAATTTGCGGATACACAAAAACCATTACAATTGAACACTCTTAATTGCAGGCATATCCCACGAATGTTTTTTTGTCGTTTGTCATGCTCTCATTTTGAAAGTCTCATTTTTGAATCGATGAAGAAATCACTCGCAATCATTGTTGCCACAATCAAGGGTTACTCCACGGGATGCACATTACTACTGTTTCTCTGTCACATCGTATTTGAGAGAACCTGCTTGATACATTTCAAAACCGACATGACCATCATCTTGACAAGCAAATCAGAACACAAGTCACTTCAAGGGACACCCATACATCTTCAAAGACTACAAGAATGCATTCGCTCAATTTTTTGCAGAGAGCTATACGGGAAGAAATTATCATTGTCCCAAATACTTGTGTGGCTGACATCCATTTCACTCACCATTATTAGGACAGAGTTGTATAGTGACATAAATGTGTGCATGTAGGAAGCGACCCGAGAAGCGCAAAACGTAATTGTCTACATTATAATTTCTTGAATATCTCATTCGAATTCGCAAAATACATCATTCACTTCACGCGTATTGATCTTGCGAAGACGAATACTCATTGTTCGAGACTGTTGTGAATGAGAAATGGGTACAGAATACAGAATCAATGTGGTATGTCCACTGAACATCGACGATGTCTAGGAAAAGAAATACATATCAGTGATGATTATCGGTGAGCAAATGAATATTATGGTATTCTCGTAGATGACCAATTGTCAAAATGTGAGAGCTCTTGGACAATACCAAATAATATTAGTCATGCACATTCGACAGTGCATAGTCTCTTGAGTACAGACGTTTCTAGTTTCTAGATCAAGTCAATCATTCTCCTGACGATTTGTCTCAAGTGTGAAATTTGACCTAATGATCGAGGAATGTTGAAGGTACTGTGAGAGACCGGCGAATTACATTTCCTCGTGTGATCAATGCGTAGATTTGAATGCGAATTCACGTAGATCACCGTATATAACTGCGCATCGAGGAAAAGATACAGTCAAACTCGCCTTCTCAACGTTCAAGGAATTTATACTAGATATGTATACAATAATAATTAANCAAACTCGCCTTCTCAACGTTCAAGGAATTTATACTAGATATGTATACAATAATAATTAAGCCACAAACTCCTGCACTTACCTCCTATCGCCTATTTAGCGCAATCTTTGTCTTAAGTGCAGTTAGGCGTGTATGTGTACTTTGTAGATTTCCCTTTCTTTTCTATACTCAAAAGGTACACGCTGTCTTCCTCGAATAATAAGACTTATCTATCAACAAGCCACACGTTTCTTTATGCTGCCATGCCCTATATTCTATGACAAATGCTGTGTTCTTTTGAGCCTAAGTCTTTGTTTGTATTTTGCTGACATTGGCCTGATTGAATACGATTTTTTTTGTTCAGGCCTGGCCACACTGTGCAGTGGGAACGCATGAGAAAATTTTTAAAGTAGCAAAAAAAACGTTGAGTGCGAATGCTATGAAAATCTAATCAGAAAGTTACGCGAAATCACAGCTAAGAATCTGGTGTGGAAGATGATAACCCATTTCTAAGATGCCTCGTTAAGTTGTAAAGGATTTTTTATAAAGGGACTTTTTTGTGCTGAAAACATGAGTCACAATAACCACACGATAATAATCTTTCCTGTCAGCAATTTCACGAATCTAGAAGCAACTGACCTTCATCACCGATTACGGTCTACCATGTCTAAAGCGACGAAATAAACCTTGGACGAATTCGATAATTAAATTGTGAAGCGTGGAGCAAACGGCACGAGTGGAAAGGGAAAATGTGGAGTCACTTTTTTGCAGGATTGAATTATTTGAAAGCACGACAAAATAATATATCATCCTGCGGTTTAAAAAGAATATTTAAAAAATGCAAAATTTTAAATTAATTACGTACTTTATAAATTATGTCTTTATGCGTAATCATCTTTAACTTTTATGCTAAATACATATACTTATTGAATTTTTCCAGCGAATTAGACTTAAAAACATTACTTATCGTCGGAAGAAGCAGGCGTACGAAAGTTTTAAATATTTACACAAGAGTAACCTTTTCTGGCACCTCAAACCCTGCATCTCTGCCAAACTTTGCTTTGAATCCTTTTTTTTTGTTTAATAAGGCGTAAATTACATAATGTAACATGTGCTGTGGTCATTTGACATTCAAGTCTACTGTCATGGGCTAAGGACAATCTAATGACGAAATGTAAGATAACTGTCCATCTGTACAAATCTGTTGGCATGCACTTGAATGACTTTGCCTTCACGACATCATGATTAGATATTAACAAGAAGGATTCATGTCATTGTCGATTGCCTCATTGCAGGTGCACATCGTCCAAGTCCCAATTGATACCAACTCCTATTGCAAAAATCACCTCTGCTTAGATCAAAGGGATTGAACTCGT